>JACMIF010002789.1:0-16634 GCA_014805445.1 Diplogasteroides magnus | reverse complement strand
AGAGAGTGGGAGACTGTTAGAGGAAGCAGAGAGACTATTGGTTCAGGAGAGAGTGCGAGAGATGAATGCAAAGCGGACACCGATCACCCTCTTTCTCACCAGTTACATACTCATCTCATACACTTTTGCTTGTTTAAGAGAAACAAATTGAGAAATTCGAGCATCACTGAACAGGGGGCGCCCATAGGAATTTTATGGCAATTGAAAAGTATTTAAATAATGCCCTAGGGGCTGTAACAACTGTGAGATTGACCGGATGGAAACATGCAAGAGAAGAAAAGTCCCTTTGATCGTTTCTTTTGAAGCGCTTTACAGCGTTTCTTTCATCCATTCTCCTTTCCCCACGAATCAGCCTGATTGGCATGTGTCAGCGCTGATAAGCAGGTGGAAAGCAGGCGGAAATGGGGAACTACTAGACATCAATGTCTGAAAATGAGTTCTCCCTCTCGCTTATCAGCGCTGACACATGCCAATCAGGCTGATTCATGGGGAAAGGAGAATGGAAGAAAGAAACGGTGTAAAGCACTTCAAAAGAAACGATTTATTTTAATCGGGACTTTAAAAAGGGACTTTTCTCCTCTTGTATGTTTCTATCCGGTCAATCTCACAGTTGTTACAACCTATTATTGGATTAAAGTGTTCCGATGACACGAAATGCCGTTCTGGAATAACTCGTTTGGTTTTCATTTTCACCTTTCGCCGTAAGAAACAAAGTTGTTCGTCTCGTCAAGAACATCAACTTTCATGTTGACAGTATTTCATGAAAATGAAAACGGAAGGAGTTATGAGTTGTGCTTAAATGTACTGTGCGTAAGTGTCCTGCGCGAAAATGTCTTGTGCGGAAGTGTATGTGTGCATATTTCGTGATCCCGATATGTAAAATGTTTCACACACTGCATATAGTAGTGTGTGAAATATCCTTATGCCCGCTATCCTACGCAACTACCAGGGGGCGTCATCGGAGCAGGCAATTTTGGCCCGCTTACCCAATAATAGGGAATAGACATGTCGAAAGTGAATAAAAAATACAATGGATTTTAGCTGTAATGCTGTAATTTCATAATAATCTTTTCAAGAAATTCAACATTCCGTTCACGTCTCGATCCTTTTTACACTTTCAGCAATGTTTTTCACCAATTCTGACACGTCCCGAGATCTTATCAATAATTTTATCTAGACCATTTTTACATGACCAAAATATCACCAAATGTGAGTCTAAGAACTTCAAATATAAAACCGGAGTGAAATTGATCATATTGTTTTTTTCTCCAATTTTTAAAAATCCTGAAAATAAAATTTTATAAAAATCAATAAATAATTAATTTTGAGTTTCATGCCAAATGAAGTTCATTTTCGAAATCTACGTCAAAAAGTGACCCTAGGACATTGTTTTCATGATTTTCTGAGTTTTGGCCTATAACCCTATGGCCGACCATGCTCGAGTCTCTAAATAAGTGTGTCTTAAGGTAGATGTCGTCTACAATCATCAGCCGGGAACGTGCAGAGAAGTCGAGGGACCAGGTATGTATGTAGGAGAAAGACAACTGCTCCGTGGACGTTTGCCCCAAATTGGTGAGATGGGCCACTCGACATGCACACATTGAGTGCGCAAGTGTACATTTCACCAATATGGTGCAAACTTGCATGATGGCTCGCTTGTCGTTCACCCTGACTCTCAGTTAGAGGTTTATTCATTGGTGAAAACGCGCGGAAGCCACCAAATCGGTGAAAAGGATACTTGCGCCATGAAAACTATGAAGAAGATGGCGCATCTGTCCTTTTCACTATTATGAATCAATCGTCCATGGCGCTCCAGTGCTTCAACCGGAATATTTTGCAGGCCAATTTCTTCCCACACGGCTTGTCACATTGGATCATGCCTAACGGAGTCATTCGACTGTATGTCATCGCTCACACTCCGCAAGCTACACATTCCGTTGAGGTGATATTCATTAGAAATATTTTAGGCACATCGAAGTGCATTCGTTATCTGAATTTTTGTACGAGCGGTTAATTATCAGTTGGAAGACACTAGAATTAGAGAAAACGAATACACCTTCGATGTGAGTTTTTTGTGCGATTCACGGCCTGTGCTTGGAATCACTAGAGAAACACAGAGCACACCTGATGGAATGTTTTTTTTTATATTTGAAATATCAATGTGGTTATAGTCCTAAATATCAATGTATATAGGATATCAGTAGGTTCAACGTTTCTGTCCAGCTTCTCATACTCTGCTTTAAGGTATTCGACTTCGACCCAAAGGGACCGGCTCTTCTGCATAACAAGTCCATCAACGGGACGGGAATAATTAGGTCAGTCAATAATTGGGATGAAAGACATAAGAATATGAAATGCACTTTTCGATCGATTTAGAACCCCTAATTATTATCCTTCAGACCAAACGGAATTGTCGCAGTGGGTCCCGATCAGTTCCTACACACCAACGATGGCAGAGGACAGACTCACGTACCCGATATGCTTGAGATCGCATTCAAATGGCAGGACGGCAGTGTGTGGTACTACGATGGCAATGTAGGTGTACATTATAATGACAAATATGCTTCCCAATCAGGGATCGACTAGAACACATTTGCGTTTTGATTCCCTGCGCTGTTGCGAGCTGTAGTCTATCAAATGATGATATCATTCGTCCGATACAACTACAAGCCAATGCGATCAGAGTGAAAATATGCAAATTCGTTTCAAAAATCGAACTCTAATTCAAACTGAAATATAAATCTTCTTTCCTTTATCTAATTGTTGAAAGATGTCCTTATGCCTAAGGAACGGCAAAATAGTGCGAAAAATGAGAGAACAATGTTTAGTATGAAAAAAGGGAGTGTCTACACAATAACTGTAGAACTATTAAAATATTTTCATGCTCTAATATTGCTTTTTGGAATTGTGCTGATGTGGTTTATAGCTTATCAGAGAAATACACCAAAGGCTGAATAAATGATGCAGCCACTTTAATTTCAGGACTTCCACAAGCTGGTCGAGAAGAAAGCGTTTGCTAATGGCATCGCATATGATATCGCGAAGCGAAAGCTGTTCATAACGGTTTATGCGGAAGAGGCGTTGGAAGTTTACGACCTTTCTGAGGCATTGTTTATGTTGGTATAAGACAGGAAATACATTTGCTATGATGATGAAATTGAAAGATGCACCGTGAGCCAATTTAATGTGGTTTAATATCAATATTGCAGAACTTACTCAATGCCACCAAGATTTCTCGGACACAACTCCATTCCAGTTGTGACAACCTCTTTTTGGACGAGGATGGGTCATTCTACAGTGGATGCCATCCCATTATGCATCAGGTGCCCATTTAAATGTATTTGACTTGGACGGTTACATGATTTACTTTGATCCTGAGAAAGGAGGCCCCAAGGGCTGTGATGCAGCGATAGTATATCCGCTCAACAAGCGGTAAAAATATAAGAAACAAGCGATTAGACGAATTAAAAGGCGAAATTTTCGTTTTCGAAACAGTTACAAATAAATAATTGAAAGTTTTCCAGCTCTTCCTACAAGACTGTAGCAATAAGGAGTCCAAGTCACCATCGCAAGTATGTTTTATGCGGTACGAAGTTATACTCTGAGGCGCAAGTAGTGCAAGCTGTAGTTCCGGTGATTGTGGTGGCCATTCAGCTCTAAGACTCACACCACTACGAAGCTACAGTTTAGTGTTGGCTGAATGAATACGAAGAAACGAGCGCTCTATCCCATTTCATTCTTCAGTGAATAGGAGCGACCGTCCATTCTTCGTATTCATGTGAATACGAAGCAGTCCCCTTCGTATTCAGCTGAATACGAAGGTTTCAAACCTCGTTATCTACGCTCCAATAAACTTTTAAAAATTAGAAAAGTGCGAATAAACGTGTTTTGAACAATGGATAATCCTAAAATGAACTTATATTGGCACTTCAGTATAATCACATATTAGGCAATTAATTAGGAGAACTACCGTAAACAGCTATGATAGCAACTAACTGATATTTTATTCGTGTTCTCCATCATGGAAAACCTATCCATGCGCATTTTCATTAATTTTACCCTCCAATAAAGACCATTAAAGGGATCTAAAAGCTTCGTATTCATGTGAATACGAAGGTTCGCAGTTCGTATTCACATGAATACGAAGAATGAACGACCGCTCCCCTTCGTATTCGTATTCACATGAATACGAAGGGAGGGCGCGCCCTTCGTATTCATTCTGCGCTGGGATTCATTCTGCCTACACTACTACAGTTTCAAATTTTCTTGTTTTTCGCACAAATTTTAATCCCACTACTGCAAACAACCGATTGATCATCCTCCATTATGAAAGACAACTCGCAGAACAAGAGATTCTAGTAATTTATTAATAATTCGTCAGAACATGATCATTGTGGAATGGCCATCTTTTCGTGTGTATCTGAGAAGAAAGTGTACTAAGGTGGGGTGTGACAACATCGTTCTTGATGGGAATTATTTGTGTGGTAAGTACATCGTAAGCTGTGATACTCAGAGCTCTTTCATGATGTTTGTACTTCCCGGAGATGTCAAGCAGACGTCTGTGGGACGTTCGGTTACTGTAGAGAGGTCTTGGCAAGACTAACGTCAGGACACTGTGTCTTCATCCATCTATCAGGTTTCGGCACGTGGAACAGACCTAGACAGAACACCACGATACATATATTTAAACAGCGAACTTCCTTATAGCTCTCATTGAAGAGGTACGCCCTAGTTCTAACGCTGATCTGATTGTATTCTCCTTTCTCTCGGCCCAACGTGTCCTTGCACGCAGTTGTAATTGTTCGCTCGTAATCATAAGGCCCTAAAAGGAAGTCAACCGCGTGAAAGACAGGAACGTCATAGATACCAGTGCCATAATGATCAGGTGAGCCATGAGTATCTTCTGAAGTTAGATATTTTTTTCAAAACTTTAAAAAATGAAAATGAAAAAATGAACCTCTAAAAATCATGATAAAAATTGCAGAATCCGTTGACATGTAAGGTCGATCGTCCTATCGTATAGGGACAGGAAGTAAGAATGAGTGAGGAGAGAGGCGGTGTTCTTCATTCTTACGCTCTCTATGCATCTTCATTCAATGATATTCTCCATTCCTATCGATGTCTGCAGCAATCTCTCTGTGTCAACGATGCTCCTTTTCCATTGACAGTGAGAGCGATCGCAGGGTAATTGGGTTGCACTAGCAAGACGAACCAGAATTATTAACTGCACTTCGGTTTCTGAAACGGTAGTAAAGCGGATAGTAAATATTTTTCGTCTACTCCACTCTAGGTGGTTGTCGAACGTTGAGAGAACCGCTGCGTAGAAAGTAGACGAATGAGAAATGCTCTTTGCTACCGTTTTAGAAACCCTAAACTGCGCCATGAACGAAAGTGCGAAACAGAAGAGGCTCGCTTCCGTCCCCAGTTTGTCGAGTTGCGTATCCAATTCAATGTGACTTGTCTTTCTTCCAACATTTCTTATAAATTGACCAGATGGTTACAAATTATATGGTCAAATGGGCTCTTGCACCGCAAATGCACGTTTCTTTCACTCGAAATTTGCTATCACTCTCTTGTTTTGTCCATTTGTAATTTCGCAACTTCGATGTTTGTTAGCTTTGTAACTGGACGATATCTTAATTGGCTGTGCTCTTATCTGACCCATATTACATCAGAAAAACGTGAAATTAGTCTAAATTCATTCAAAGAAGAGAAGAAGGGTCCTTGACGTCGCACTGTACGAGATTATTGCACACGGAACCGATGAGCATCTGAATTATCATGTTTTAATTCTAATTTGATTGGGTATTACCTTGTCACGATACACTGCACCTCCCGTCGACGCTGGAATCATGGAGCCGTCATTCGAATAAACCTTTAATATAATATAAATAAAGCATTTTACAACTAAAAACCTCCGTTATGGTCGCATTCTTGTACGTGTTGTCGAATTGGATTCGGAGGATCTAGAACAAAAATATTTCATTTATTAACGTGTCGCCATGCCAATAGTACAATGAAAAATATAAGCGGAATTAGTATTAAAGAAGCCGTCCGGGAGATTGCGAGGCGCTTCACCGCCGAGATCAGTCTCTCCAATTTCCTCACTCTCTCGTTGTTTGAGTGATCTACTCTAACTATGAGAGTGTGAGGCAATTGGAGAGACTGATCTCGGCGGGGAAGCGCCTCGCAATTTCCCCGTACTGCTTCTTTAATTGTACACTCTAGAGTAGGCATTGTGGTTCGCGAGTGATCCGGATCACTGATTCGAATCCTTCATTTGACTATGAAAATGTGAACCGTGAGTTGATACGACCATTCTGAATCGCGGGTTGGAATGAAAGGAGTCGGGATTCACCGTAACTCTTCACTGTTTCAAGGAGGCCGAGCGGTCGGCTGCTTTCCCAAATGTACTTAATTAAGTGCCATTCTTTAAAAACTACATTGCTTTACAAAATATACCGTAAATTTAGATTTCAGATTGTCGAAACTTCAATCATGCGCTATTTCTTTTGGAGCTGTGAGTTGAACTGTGAATCCCGGCTCGCGATTCACAATCAGTGATTCGAATCACTCATTGTGGATCGCGAATCGCGACCGCGTAACGATCTGCGAATGAGTCACAATGCCAGCTCTAGTACACTCCGTGGCGCTGATTTGAATCACAAACTGACTTCGACACTGTAGAATTAAAATTTACCAAATCGCGTAATACAAGACAATTTGAAATTGTACCTTCGTAGTGGTGTGAATTCTGAGTTCTGAATGTCCACTGGGTTCTTTTTTTAGTTAATTTTTGATACAAAAATAAGAGTAAAGTGCAATCACAGGAGTTACAGTGTCTAAATCAGTTTGCAATACTCGACGCCCAAGGCCTTTAAGTATAACATGAAACATACTTGCGATGGTGCCTTGCTCCCTTTCTTGCTGCAGTCGCTGACATGTTGGAAGAGCTGGAAAAATCATAAAATCATGTAAACATCATAGGTAGGGAGGTAAATTATTTATTGCGCCTGGTTCCGAAATTAAAGAATGAAAGTTCCCAAATGTCCCCATCTGTCTAATTTCTGCGGGACTATTTTCTATGAAACGTAGTTTTGCATCAGAGTTCAACACATTCAAGACTTAAACCGGTCACCATATGCATGACGGGATGACAACCAGTAAAGAGTGATCCATCCGTATGAATGAAGAGATTGTCGCAGCTTGAGTAGAGCGGTGTCCGAGAGACCTCGGTGGCCTTGAGTAGGTTCTGGAAAAATTCTTGTTAAACCACATTGAATACGCTTCATTGAACTAACGAAGACCTCAACTCGCACGTTTTTTCTCTATGTAGTGATCGGAGGAACTGTAATCGGAGCTCAACAATTCGGAAATATATAACACAGATTGATGTTACAGATCCGCGAAACTACTGAACCAAAAACCTCGCGCAATCATTCCCAACATCATCATGGAGCATCTATCTATTTCCATTATGGTACAAATGTCTTACTTGTCTTACGCCTACAAAAATACCTCAGAAAGGTCGTAAACTTCCAGTGTGCCTTCTGCATAAGCCGTCATAAACAGCTTTCGCTTCGCGATGTCATATGCTATGCCATTCGCAAACGCTTTCTTGTCGACAAGCTTGTGGAAGTCCTGAAGTTAAATGAGCTGCACAGCAAACTCAATCATTTGTGCATGCATTCTGGTACTAACCTACAAACAGCATCAATATTAGAATCTGAAGATAATACATGTGTACACACTCCCTATTTTCTCAATTTCAAATTGGGCTTCTATCCCTGAGTGGAATGCATTTTTGCCATTATAATGCACACTGGTAGTTTGACTACCTTACGGGTTGTGTTTCAAGGGTACTATATATGTGAAGATATATCTTCTGTGAAACACAACTCATAAAGTAGTCAAAGTGCCAACCTTAATGCACACCTACCTTGCCATCGTAGTACCACACAGTGCCGTTCTTCCATTTGAAGGCGATCTCTAACAAATCCGGTACGCCGGTCTGTCCTCTACCATCGTTGGTGTGAATGAATTGATCGGGGCCCACTGCGACAATTCCGTTTGGCCTGAAAGTTCTGACTTTGAATGACATTTCAAATGGTAGTAAATGCACATAACGCCGATCAAAACAATGCTTTTGAGCCCTTTGTTCTTGATCGCTGATATTTTTCGTTCTCGAAAAAAGTAATAGGTAATGAAAATGCATTTTTAAAACGAGGGCGGTAAAGGAGTGTTTCTTCCCAATAGTAAACTGACCTAATCAATCCCTTTCCGTTCAAGGATTTATTGTGCCGAAGAGCCGGTCCATTTGGCTCGAAGTCAAATACCTTAAAGAAGGAGTAGGGGGGAGTTTTCTCTCGGAGAAATCAATACTCTGCTTCTAATTCATTCATTCCTCCCCGCTTCCTCATTTCTCAAAGGTCTTTAAGGGAGACACTGTGAGAAGTTGGACAGAAAAGATGAACCGACTGATATCCAGTCATGTGAATCGCTTTGATATTTCGAGTGCGAAAACACGGTCCATCTGGTGTGCTGAGCGTTTCTCTAGTGATTACAAGTATAGATCAATCGCACATCGAAGTGCATTCGTTTTCTCTAATTCTCGTCTCTTTCAGCTGATAAACAGCAGCTCATACAGGAATCAGAGCGAACGAATGCATTTCAGTGTGTGATTGAAGTGGTACGATTCACGATCTCTAATTCCACTTGTACATGTTTCAACAACAACTGCTCTTCCAACCGGTTTACATGAAAATTTCAAGAAAGGGTGTATCTAAAAAGGATATTTCGAATGAACCACACTACTTTTTCTAAATCGGTAGCGAACTTTACTACCGATTTGGAAACCTTAAACCTCACCTCAACGGAATGTGTAGCCTGCGGAGTGTGAGCGATGACATACAGTCGAATGCGTCCGTTGGGCATGAGCCAATGCGACAAACCGTGTGGGAAGAAATTGGCCTGCAAAATATTCCGGGTGAATGACAGCATTAGCGCCATGGACGTCATAATGGTCAAACTGTGGTGAATTAGTTTCCCAAATATAGGCTTAGTAGATAGAAAGTCATTACCGGATTGAACTTGTCCCCTATAATGTTCAGTTTCGTCGCCTTCAGCTTTTCCCCGGTCTGCTTCAAATCATGGAGAAATATATTCCCGGGTGGACAAGCGCCAGACGAGCACTTCACTCCGGAAGTGACAAATGCAATTCCCTGGGATTGGATGATCTCGGTGTCCTCCGCGCCATACACTGAAAGTAAATATGTACAACATGCGCGCCATGGACGTTTGTGCCATAATTCTGAAAAGGACGAATGCGTCATCGTCCTTGTGAATTACATGGCGCATCTGTCCATCACACCATTATGGCGCAAATGGCAATGACGCAGTTATCTTACTCCTAACAATAAATACATACCTGGTCCCTTCTCAGTTAGAGTGGTGGTCACCGGTAATTCTAACCTCCCCATTTTCCTCACAGCTTTCGTATCTCGTCCTCCTAGAGAACCGTTGGCAGGAGATTGGGGAGGTTAGAATTACCGGTGACCACCACTCTAACTGAGAATCAGGGTGAACGACAAGTGCGCCATGGACGTGTGCGCCACAATGGTTAAATGGACAGATGCGTCATCGTTCTCTTGAATTGCATGGCGCATTTGCCCATTTCTCCAGTATGGCACAGTCGTCGTGCATCCGAGAGTCAGGATTAGGGTTCCCATATGGTCTTCTGTTGTATTTTCCCCACAACATACCTGGACCCTCGACTTCTGTGCACTTTCCCGGCTGATGATTGTAGACGATGCCTATCTAAACAGGCAATCAGTAGGGTGTCGCTAATGGGACGCTATTGCCAGCCGTCCGTTTCTAGCCGACTGATTTCATTCCTAGAGATCGTTTCTCACATCGGAGAGACAACCGCTATGATTGAAATTAGAAGGCTTGGAATGAACGGCTGTCAATAACGTCCCATTAACGACACCCTAGCAATCAGTCTACGGTCAGTAACCGATCGTGGTCGCTCCACCGCTGTTGCAACCGCAACCGCTAGTTAGTGGTCTCCTTCGAAGAACAAAGCCAGAAACAGAAGCCTACAAGCGTTCTGAACGTTTCTGAAGCGAATACGCGTCAGTGACGGAAGGGCTGTTACATATTAACAGAGTAAATAATCTATAAAGAGCTAAATGAACTTACACGCGAATCGGCATCGTTTTTATACAGTTGTTTACAAATGGTCTTGTCCGTTTCTGTCGATGCAAAGGCACAAGGATCCTGAAAGGAAGACTTGAGGTACGGTATTCAGGAGGGGGGGGGTGCTGTAACTGTGTTCCTACTATAATCATAAAAATAACTGAAGTATAAATGCTGTTTAATTTTCTGTTATAACTTTATAGCTACAGAATCCGCTTTTGCAAGTAAGATTTTTTTAAAAAATAACCGCTTTCACGATTGATAAATATTTCAGATGATAAAATGGATATCCAGTGGGGAAGTGCAGGCTCATCGGCTTTAAATTTAGCAGAGTTTATTTTATCGACTATTGCCTATCAGGGGTTTAAAAGCGATAAATTTGTCGTCATTCTTCTCCGTTGCACAGTATCATGGCGTGAGACAACCGCGCTCCGGAGAAGAATGACGACAAATTTACCGTTTTTGATCCCACATTCCCTACCTTAGCGGCAACGTTGGTGAAAACGAGTAGCTCCAGAAAGCATAAAACGAGAACGTTCATTGTTGGTTGAGGTTTATTCCCCCTTTCCGCTTTATATACACCCGCTTCCGTAGGACTGTAATTGATACTCTAACAGTCTGTTGCCTATTCTACATAGAAACAACGGCGACAATAAGAGTTTAGAGAAGATGCTGGAGCTCAATGTGTGACATGTGTGGGAAAGTGACAATCTTTTAAAAATGACGATTGGCAGGCTGCACGGCTGCATCATTTGCAATTTCATAGGTGCCGAAGAAGGCATGGAAGACTCATGCGTCGGACATATGTTGTTTTCTGCTTCTTTTTCTCATTTTCCTCCCGTTCATTTTCGGAAGAGAGAAAAAGAAAAAGAAGAGAACTTTTTCGCATTCGAAAATGGTCTCGAAGCAAAAACCCTGAAAATTCAATTTTTATTTCACGGATCCGCCTACGGATGACGGATGATTTTACGGCTTTGCGCAATTTTTTTGCAACTCCCGTTTCAACTTATAATTTTCAACTGTTTTACGTTTATATGTATTTTTTTGTATAAATAATTGATTATCCGGCAGGCGGGGCCTCGGTTGGGCCGAAGCGCCCTCTGGTGGAGCGTATAAGAGCGTGGTTAGCTCTCTAAACAGGTTTATGAATTTCAGGCCTCGGATACGGTAATGAAAGTTACGGTTGAATTCGTAAATACCAAAATCCGGTTCCATTCTGTCACAGTTCCATTATGCCAGTTCCATTCTGTGGCACTACCTCATAAATGACGTACATGGTATTTTAGTAATGCGCTTAAGATGACAGGTCAAAATTTATTACACTCTCTTGCGCTGGCCATTAATAACAAATACATTATTGACAAAATTAATCAAGAATTGTCTCTGTTCTTCAGGTTGAAATGTACATGGCGAATAATCAACAGGTAAATGGTGGGAGGACAAACCAGGAAGCAAGAAATTGTTGAGTATACAAAGTGAATGGACTAGTGTAATGGAAGTGGCCAAATCAATGTCTAACGGTCGTCTCAGAATACGGAAACGGGAAGAAAGAATGCCAAAGGCGTTCTCCACTACACGTCTCGCCCTGCTCAAACGATAATTAAAAACTTTTTCCTCGGTGGAAGCAGCATTGGCTTTAGGCTTTAGCATGTTCTCGCTAAGGGGAAAGGCCGAGTCTGCTAGAAAGAAAGAATGGATCGATTGAGTACCTACAAGTGGTATACAAGCATCAGGCAATCCTATGGTTCCATTCACAATTTTTTGGAATAATGGACAACTTTGAAATATAAAGGAGTCATGTCTTCGGCCTGACTCGCCTACATCTACAAACAAAAAGCGATTTTCACTGTCGACCAAGGCTAACAACACAAATGAAAAATAGACTTTGTAATTAAAAAAAGTGGATCGTGATTTGGGAGGGCAAACTACTCGTATGTGTTTCCCATCAATACAACCATAAGTGGGGAATTGATACATTGATATGAATTTCTCCCTAATGGACAACCACTGATCAACTGAGGATGGTAGAGAAATAAATGACTAAAGACATGTTGCTATCTTAGAAGAAATAGTGCGAACTATAAAAGTCAATGTAGATTTTGGAATGCAAAAATATCTGCCTAACGCGGACAGAGATGTTCCGTCGCCTACGTACATTAAAAAGAGGCAAAGGCATTCACGACAAGACAGACTACATTTGTAAACCTTTGTGACACGAATTGGACTAATTCTCTTACAAAGATCATCAAATTGTGAAATGGACATTCTAAATGTTGTGAAAAACAAGGGAGCATTTCGTCGAAGATAAATCATTTTTCGTCGGAAAGATTCTCTTAGAACACTCCTCTCTTCTCTTCTATCCCTTAGCCTTCTTCTTCTTCGTAAGATGATATTCAGAATCACTTTATTCCTTTGTAGTAGGGCGAGAGCGACCTGCTTGATGGACTTCCTCATCCTTTTCCATGAGATTTCTCCCTATCCACAACCAAAGAAGAGACTCTGCAACGATTTGCAATCAATTCTGAGTCGTAACAGCACGTACGGACAGTTTGTGGTGCGAAACAGTCGAAATATAAACTATAAAAATACTAGGGATACTATAAGTGTTGAAAGTAAACACGATCAATGATTTCCTACCTTGAGTGCTAGTCCTCTCGAGATTTACAAACAATCCTTCTCTTCACAACCAAAGAAGAGACTCTGCAACGATTTGCAATCAATTCTGGGTCGTAACAGCACGTACGGATAGTTTTTGGTACGAAAGAGTCGAAATATAAACTATAAAAACACTAGGGATACTATAAAAGTGTTGAAAGTAAACACGATCAATGATTTCCCACCTCGAATGTAGACCCAATCGTGGCTCATACACAATTCTCCCTCTCCACAACCAAAGAAGAGACTCTGCAACGATTTGCAATCAATTCTGAGTCGTAACAGCACGTACGGATAGTTTGTGGTGCGAGACAGTTGGTAAAAATATAACAAAAATGCTAGGATTCCTGTGAGTGTTCAAAACTAAAACACTCGTTGATTACCCACCTCGATTGACGTGTTTCTGCAACGAATTGACATGAATGTTGGGTGTTCGGCAAAATGCACGAGGGACTGGCAGTGAAAGGAATGAAAATATTATAGTGACTATGCTACATAGGACAAAGAATGACCAAAAAAATTCATAAACCTGTTTAGAGAGCTAACCACGCTCTTATACGCTCCACCAGAGGGCGCTTCGGCCCAACCGAGGCCCCGCCTGCCGGATAATCAATTATTTATACAAAAAAATACATATAAACGTAAAACAGTTGAAAATTAGAAGTTGAAACGGGAGTTGCAAAAAAATTGCGCAAAGCCGTAAAATCATCCGTCATCCGTAGGCGGATCCGTGAAATAAAAATTGAATTTTCAGGGTTTTTGCTTCGAGACCATTTTCGAATGCGAAAAAAGTTCTCTTCTTTTTCTTTTTCTCTCTTCCGAAAATGAACGGGCGGAAAATCGTGGAAAATGTCGGAAAATAACATTTTTCCGACGCATTACTTGGCGACAATGTGTGAGATGCCAGTTAGAATGGGTTCGGTGCCGTTAGGGATAAGGTGTCGTTATCAGTGACACTAGTACAATAGTCATTCATCTAATCTCCGTGGAGCTGTTATCTCTTTCGTGTGATCGACAACGGCTCCGATTAGACGAATAACAATTGCGCTAAAGTCGCCATTAGCGACACCTTACTATTAGTGAGCAATGCAATGAAAGTGTGCGAAACGGTTTGACGGCGAAAAGTTGTTTTTCTCAATTTTGGATCACTATTTATACAAGGTTGAGAAAGAAGAATGGAGAGAATAGAGATGATATTGGAGGAATAGAGAGGGAGAAAAAGATTTGTGTGGTTAAAACCCGTGTTCAGAGCGAGGTAAGTATTTGTGCACACTGGAACCGCCTTCCGAAATAGGCGGTAACTTTGGGGCGGCACGAAAATTTGCGCTATAATTGTAAAATAAACAACTGCGTCATTACAACGCTGCGAATGGTACATTCGTCCATTTTCACTATTATGGCGCTAAGTCTGGGCGTTCCTGTCTTTCATCCCTCCAAAATAGGGTGGGGATCATGATCGGCCCTTCGATACAATCGTTCGTTCTAACAATTAGCGCCGATGGGATCGAGCGACAGATCCGATCGAAAGGAATGATCGAAATAAGGAGCGAACGGCGGATGCGGGGTAGAGACCTTCAAACGGGTATTATAATGCATTCCCGTTTCTGTAATTCATTCGGAGCGATTGTCTTTCCATCATTTGTGAGAGACAACAGCTCCGAAAGAATCAGAGAAACGAGAATCCTTTTTAATGCCCGTTTGAATGTCTGTAATGCTGGGGAAGATGATAGCATCAGTCCCATGAAGGAATGAATCTTAATGGAAGAAGAAGTGGGAAGGGGGGGGGGTAGGAAGTAGGGTTTCTAAATGGGTGGTAAAGAGCGGTATTCAACACATAACGAAAAAAGTTTGGTCACGGTCGCGAGGAGCTTCGCGCTCGTGACGAAAAGTTTGGCCAACGGTTCCACTTTTTTCACAGAATGAATTTTTCGGTGCGCAAACATGTGATTGGAGTGTATGAGTGCGGCCATCTGCAGATTGTGACGAAATCTATGTATCTTATAGTGGTATGCAACAAAATTTCTCGCTACTCTTAGAAATGTCACGGCACTTAAAAGAAACCCACAATTTGTACCGCATTTTTACGGACGCGCGAAATTTGACGAAAGTGATTCTGCGAGCGAATTTTTTTCTTGAAAACGTTGGTCAAAAAATTCATCTTTTGATCGTTTTGTCACTACAAGCTTGTTTGTCCGCGTGAAACATCACCGGCCGCTGACACCCAAGGCTTCAAATCAGCTAATCTTTTACAAATCATACAACTTCCCACAGAAAGCATCAATAAAACGATGATTAGGATGGTAGCCAATCTTAATTGAATTGCATAATTATGCTCTCCACTAGCGCAGGCTGATCGGGCAGTAGTGTTTATTTTCGTGTCATTCTCTCTTGTTTCCCGGTCGTATTTTCAAGTCGGTTCCCTTGTACATCGGATTCTACTATTCGAGTACCCGATAAAAGCGGTCTGAAAAGACGACCGGACAGCAAGAGAAAATGACAAGAAAATGAAGATTACTACCCGATCGGCCCACACTACCGTCAAGTTGGGAAAACACGCTCAAGTTGCCCAACGTTGGGCAAGTTGTGGCAACTTAGGTCAACTTAGAAAATACGCCCCTTAGGACGCCATTTCAGGCCTCCTAGTGTTTGTTTTCAGCTTCAGGACGTAATTTTAGGTCGATAAGGTGAAAATCGTTTTATAAGATATCCTCCTGATTGTACAAATACATTTTTAAACAAATTTGAGATCAAATCCGCGATCCGTAAAAAAGGGACTGATTGCGTGTGTAAACTTTCAGTTTTTTCCTAATTTGGCATTTTGCCAAAATTGTTTTTCTTGTTGGATTTTCACTTTCTTTCGCGTTTGCCAGCCTTTAAATGTAATTGTACTTGTTCGTCATGCCTTAGTTTGTTAGTAGCAACACTGTTTTAGCTCCTTCGCCACCGCTCTCATGTTGCCCGGCTACGTGCAGCCCCGCCAGAACAAATACGAGGACTTCTTCAAGTGAGTCGTCAATTTCCTATTTACGAAATGAACGTTAGCGATTCTAACATTAAATTGTTATTTTCGTGACTGTTCCTTTATTGCAAGAACCCGAATATTAGACAGTACGAGTTGAAAGTTCTTGTTTAGACCACGAACCTTCAAGAATTCCTTTATTGTTTTGATTGAATAGACTGTTTTCTTCTAGGACGTACGACCCATTCGCGAGGATGCGCGAGATGCACACGTACCCCGATGAGCCGGCCAAGCTGTACGAGGAGAAAGGTACGCTTTATTTATATCGTTTATTAGTAGGGAACGGAATCCAAGCAAAAGTGCACATTTCTGTCTTCTAATTCCCTTGGAACGGTTGTCTTTCGCAAGTGATGGACAAGAGCTCCGAGTGAATTAGGCGACATAAATGCGCACTAATGCTCTGATTCGGTTCCCTATGTATTAGCCTTGCAAAATCTTTGAAATACAGGCTGTTTTGTTTCACAGTTCATTATTGGCTCAACTTTTCGTTCAAAAATGCATGTAGTTGTTATGACTAGCACATGAGAAACACTTGTGGCAATTTTTACGTATTTTGGAGATCATCATTTTCAACTCGAAATTTGAGAGAATCTTTCTTGATCAAGTCTGTGACCCTGCTCCTCATTAGCATATGCAACACTATTCCGCCTGAGGTTAGGACATGGGTCCAAAGTCTCCCATGTCCTAACCTCCCGTCTTCTGCCCATGAAGATTCGCCGGAAAGTGTTCGAATCCTGCATCACCTCGACGGTTCTATATGGAA
>JACMIF010002788.1:0-16647 GCA_014805445.1 Diplogasteroides magnus | reverse complement strand
CGGTTAGACAGTCGCCACTCGTGCTTTTGCATAGGATAATGAGTCTTACTGAAGTAGTCAAATGAAGCTTGCCTTTCAGTTCAGTTTACAGGAATAATATTGGCATCTCTAATATGGTTGTGCGTTATGTTTCATTGATCGCTATATCTTGACAGTTATTGGTTTCGTGAAACATAACTATGCTCGTTCTCAAATTTCCAACTCTAGTGGCTTGATATTACATAAATGAGTGGTATCTATAATAATTAGTAACCTTATCAGGATCACGTCTACCTTGTATCGTTTCCACGAACCGGCGCCATTCCGCAGTGTTCTCCTTTTGGACTGAAGCTCGAGACCTGGCTGAGAGTCTGCGATATTCCGTATTCGGTAAGCACCATGTCCACTGTTTGGTTTATGTTTCACAGGATGTACAACTCTTGTTATACAACATCATTGAAAAATATCCCATAAAGTAACTGCCAACCATATACGGAATTCCTAGGATATCTGTTTCCTGGGAAACGTATTCCCTTAATTTCTGAATATTCCTGAATATTGCAGAACCTCAGCAACAACTTCACAAGAAGGTCCGCAAAGGGGCAGATTCCGTTCATTGAGGTATGTCATTTTAGGAAAACGAAACAATTGATTTCCATTTAGTTAAACGGTGAAGAAGTTGCTGACTCCAACTTCATTATCGAGAGACTGAAGCAAGAGTTCAAAAAGGTTACTATTAGGGTGTTCCAAAAGTAATGATACTTTTTGACTTTTTGCTAAATATCTTGATGGAAACTGAGTTCCATTTCCAAACAATTGTTGAATAAATATGTTCAAGTCCACACATGTTTACCATTAGCGGGTGATGACGTCAACCCTTCTGATGACGTCATGGCAGTCGATTTCCCAACACCAATTTGACCCCCCAAAAACGATCTCATGCCATAACTTTTTTATAAGCGGTCCAATATTCGATGTTAGATATTGTAAAAATAGGTAATCATTTCCCTAACAAAAGAGCCTAGTTAGGGCTCATATCCTCAATCTATAAGAAAGTTATGGTCAAAAACCCTAAAAATTTCGTCTCTTTCAATTTTGATCGGAGAGGCACAAAACTTGGGCAGAAATGTAGAGGAGGACCACAAAATAAAAATTCTGGTGCACAGCACTTAATTTTGCTCAAGTTCATTCATAAGTTATAGCCGAAAAGCTAATTTTCTCGGTGTGAAAACGACATTTTTGGCTACAACTTATGAATGAACTTGAGAAAAATTAAGTGCTATGCACCAGAATTTTTGTTTTGTTGTCCTCTACATTCCTGCCAAGTTTTGCGCCTCTCCGATGAAAATTGAGAGAGACGAAGTTTTTTGGTTTTTTGACCATAACTTTTTCATAGATTGAGGATATGAGCCCTAACAAGGCTCGTTTGTTCGGGAAATGATTACCTATTTTTACAATATCTAACATCGAATATTCGACTGCTTAGAAAAAGTTATGGAATGAGATCGTTTTGGGGGGGGGGTCAAATTGGTGTTGGGAAATCGACTGCCATGACGTCATCAGAAGGAGTGACGTCATCACCTACTAATGGTAAACATGTGTGGACTTGAACATATTTATGCAACAGTTGTTTGGAAATGGAACTCAGTTTCCATCAAGATATTTAGCAAAAAGTCAAAAAGTATCATTACTTTTGGAACACCCTAATAAATACCATTTACGAAATAGTCTATTCAACTTGTCTCAAGTTACAATCATTTTTCTTGGAGTATGTGCTTATCAGAGAGCTGTGAAATGCAGCGGCGAAACTAGAACTAGCCACATAAGATCGAAGAACGTATTGATATTTAAAGGAAAAGAGTTGGTGTCCATATTCAGAAATGCAACATTTTTTCAACAACGTGACTTCGTTAATATGCGCCTATCGTCATTTTGAGTTATTTTTTGGGGAAACCTTGGGGACGGTATTGTTTACGGAATGTCCAATGCCTCTTCTGTTCTACGTGAAACACATCGTACCGCGTATTTTTACCGTAGAGTAGAAGCTATCGCTATAACTGGGCTATTGCCCTATTGCGATTTCTGCTAAACGCCATCGTCTGTAATTTTGCGCAAACTATCTTCGTATTCATATCAGCTGATGCGCCACTCTAGAAGGAAAGGCCATCGCACAGTCCTTTCCAAACAGACCATAGTGATAGCTTCTTCCACTGTACTGCAAAAACACGCGGTGGGATATGTTTCACGAAGAACAGAAGAGGCATTGAGCATTCCTAAAACAATGAAGCCACGAAGTTTTTTTTGTAAAATAGAACTTAAAATTGACATTTCACAAAAAATGACAATGACATTTTTGAGTTCTATTTTACAAAAACCACCTGGTATAATTGTTTTCGGAATGCCCATTGCCTCTTCTGCTCGTCGTGAAACATATTCCACCGCGTATTTTCCCATAGAATAGGAGCGATCACTATGGCAGCGCATGCTTCTGCTTGAAAGGTATGTGAGCTAGCCTTTCTTACTATGGAACGACGATTGTTCATTGGATATTGGCATCATAATGATGAACGCAGTGATGACGAATTAGTTAATTTCATCAAAATGGCGTATAAAATTAGTATTATAAATGACTCTGTAGTCAGTCATCTCTTTTTCGAGGTTGAATTGCGAAGCTTACCTCTTCAGAATGAGGACAGTATACCTCGTGCCTAGCACTGCTTGAAAATTATTAAGAATAAAAATCGTAAACTTCATCATCTGTAATAATGCGCAACGAGTCTTCGTTAATATCAGCTGATTCGCCCCTCGTCATTTTTGACTTAATAATGTTTTCAAGTAATCTTGGAGCAACTACTGTTTACAAAATGCTCAATGCCTCTTCTATTCTCCGTGAAACATATCTCACCGCGTGTTTTTCCGTAGAGTAGAAGCTGACTCTATCGCCAGCGCAGTTGCCCTATAGCGATTTCTTATAACTTTTGTCCACAATCTGTCATAGAGCGCAACCTGTCTTGGTTAATGACAGCGATTGAGCCGTTGTCGCTTTTGATTTCTATTTTACACATAACCTTGAGCGTTTTATTGGTTTACGGAATGCTCAATGCCTCTTCTATTCTTTGTGAAACATATCTCACCGCGAATTTTTGCCGCAGAGTAGAAGCGATCACAATGGCCAGCGCATGTTTCCGTGTGAAGAGGGCTGAGCGCTGGCCTTTCCTTCTAGTGAACGACCATTCCTAATTGGATATTAGATCTGTAATGATGAAATAGACACTTGCGTCCGCAGCGATGACGAATACGGCCATCTACTCGTGTAATAAATGGCTAACCTCCTTATGCCGGTATGTATGTTTGCGCACTATTGCGAAACATTATTGCGCAATATTGCGAAATCGCGTCGCAGATCGGCTTTTCGCTATATAGGGGTACTCGACCACGAGGAATCCAAAATCGTATTCCCGACCACCATATCTTACAGTAACCTACCGTACTCCTACCGTAACCCACCCAAAAACTGTTAATGCTCCGATCGCCGCAATTTTCACTATACGGGGTATTCGACCACGAGGATTCCAAAGAAAACGTATCCATACGTACCGTATTCTACAGTAACCTACCGTAACCTACCCAAAAATTTCGAAATGGTCTAATCGGCCCCATTTTCACTGCATTTCATCACAGCTTTCCCGCGCAAACGTGTTTTAACCTTCACGATGTATTTCATCACCATTGTATATTTCATCGCCATTGTGTATTTTTTCGTCATCACGGAGTATTTCGTCATCTCAAGGTATGTCGCCATTATGGAGTATTTCGTCAGCTCAAGGTACAATTCTATATCTCATGACGAAATACTTTATGATGCTGAAACACTTTATGAAATACTCCATGATGACGTAATACTTTGGGGATGACGAAATATTGTGAGATTGTGAAATACTTTCGGATGACGAAATACTCAACGATGACGAAATATCTTGAGATGACGAAATACCCCATGATGACGAAATACTTTGAGATTACGAAATACCACGAAATATTATGATGAAAACACTCAGTGACATGTTCAAACATGTTTGTGTAGGAAAGTGGCACACCAAGCGGCCGGCGCAAGGACCAAAATCTGACTGTTCACCCGCCCTTTTATACTTTTCCATAAGACCGAAAATTCGGTCTAACGCTAAGACCGAAATTTCGGTCTTACAGGAAAGGTATTTCGTCATCATGAAGTATTTCGTCATCTCTAGGTATTGCGTCATCATGGAGTATTTCGGCATCTCAAGGTAAAATTATCTATCTGATGACGAAATACTTCAAGATGACGAAGTACCTTGAGATTACGAAATACTTCGTTATGATGAAATGGTTTGAGATGACGAAATTTCATGAGGTGGTGAAATGGTAACATGTTCAAACATGTTTACGCAGGAAATGGCGCACGAAGCGACCGGCATAAGGCCGGCATATCTGACTGTTAACCCGCCCTTTTATGCATTTCCATAAGACCGAAATTTCGGTTTTACGGGAAAGGGTATAAAAGGACGACGCAGACTCATTTCAACCATTCGCGATGGTTCCACTATTGGAGGAGCGTAGCAATTGTGAACGAGAGGAACCGATAATAGGTGTGAACGGACCCCAGCCAATACAGGAGAGAAGGAAAAGTCATTATTATAGATTACAGACATTGTATAGGACGTTCTAGCAGTTCAATGAGGAGAGAAAATCCATACAAGCCAGGAAAGGACCCCGAACATTAAGCCTGTCGTTCATAAGTTAAAAACAGACGCGAGTGGAAGGAAAGAGAATCAGGCCATATAGGGAATAAGAGAAATGTCATAGACTGTATTCTCCAAGCCAAAGAATCTACCGCGTGAAGTTGCCGATGTGAGTATTATGCTTGGGCATACCGTTTCCAGCTGGCGGAGCGCCGCGTAGCGGCGCGCAGTCGGCTGGTATTACAATAAGGCGCAAATGTAAATGGTTCTGTTGCCGTTCATCCGTTGTTTGACGTTGTTGAAATGCAGGACCCAGATGCAAAGCTCACCCCTGCAGCATGAGGACAGTATATCTCGTACATAGCACTGCCTTTAAAATATTGAGAATAAAAATGGTAAACTTCATCTTCTGTAATATTGCGTGTCTCCGCGTTACAGCTGATGGAACCCTAGTCATTTTAAGAGTTCTTATTTTTTTAAAATAAAGCCGTTGGTATATATTGCTTACGAAATAGGTTTAAAAAGTGATGTGCGCTAGCCATTCCTTCTTGGATATTAGCGCTATAATCATAAAATAGAGCGATGCTGTGATAAAGAATTCGTCCATTTCTCCATTATGGTTCAAATGTAAATGGCTCTGTTATCTTTCATTCTTTCACGTTATTGATTTGCAGGACCCCGATGCGAAACTCACCCCCTCAGAACGAGGACAATATACCTCGTACATGGCACTTCTTGAGAATCTTCTGTTCTGGTAAGTTTTCACCCTGTATAATAGTTGATCTTATTTCGTATAAGAAAAAATAAAATTGTAACGATTTTTTATTTCTTAAATATTTAAAATTCATATAAAATAATTTAGGTGCATGATGTACCATCGCAGTCACGACAACAAGTGGGTGGGCACGGACAAGGTAAGATAAGGTTCTCTTTCCCACTGTCCCTGCGAATGGGCAAAAAAAACGCAAAAAAATGTAATATAAGGGTTTCGTCAACCATCTCAGCGGCATCAAGAAGTTGATGTTCCAGAAGGTCATGCTGGAGAGGATGAGAAAGAACGTGAGTGGATTACGTGCATGGCATTATGGGTGAAAGACAAGAGCGCCACGGACAATTGCGCCGTTGTGGTGAAATGGATTCAAACGCCGTGAAGATACTGGCGGGGCATCTGTCAATTTCACCACAATCAATTGTCCATGGCGCTCTCGCCTTTCGCTAGAATTGTGCTATGCATCCAAACTGAACTGTTATACATTCTTAAAAGGACATTCTTTTTTATGAGCAACTGTGTCTCTCTCGTTTTAATATGTAATATATAGCATATGTTTCACCCAGACTACTTATAGGAAAAAAAATTAGATTCCGAGTAAAATTTCAGTAAAAACTAAAGAACGAGAAGGGTTCAGTTCGTCGCTGCATGCCACGTGCAAGGCATCGGCAGACACAATCAGCTGGAGGTGGATAAGATCATCAAGGATGGCCTACAGTCTCTGGAACAGCTCATCGTGAACAAACCATTCTTCTTCGGGAGCAGTCCAACTACGGTAAGTAAGGGCGACAAACAAAATCTTCGCGGGGAATTTGCACCGAAGGGGTGAACTGGACAGATGCGTTCCAAATGCGCATTTCACTATTATGGTGCTATGGTATTATTGTCACTACTATTATGTATTTCTCGACTTGGGAGAACAAAATCATTGACGAAATGACAATGTGAAGGATTATGCAGATAAAAATAGCATGATATTCTCCCTATCTTGAAGCGATTCTAAGAATCCCGGAGGGCTTCTTTAACGGCTTCATCGAAATTGAATCCGACATGTTACTGGTGTGCAATGTGGTCTCTTTGCCAGCAGATATCATTTGAAGATCAAAGAGCAGATATGTATGTAGGTAGATTTTATACGATTTTACACGGCGTGATCATTTTTTTTCATCTTCAGTGAACTGTTATATTATTCATGTAAACGGAACTGAATTAGCTGGTACACATGGCGACTTTTCGTCCTCCTACGCACTCTCTCATTTGCGTGCTATTTCTACGGTTAGACAGTCGCCACTCGTGCTTTTGCATAGGATAATGAGTCTTACTGAAGTAGTCAAATGAAGCTTGTCTTTCAGTTCAGATTACAGGAATAATACCTAGAACGATGCTTATGTTTTTGATCGACCTCTCACGCAGTTTACGCGCGCTTTCCTCGTTTCTCTGACCTCCCTCATAGTTATGGATATGTTTCGACTGTGAAATATATTTACTACTCGCTTGCCGGATGAGTATACGAATCCCTTAATCATCCTCCAAATCCTTCGGATCCTTTGTGAAGGTCAAAGAGCGGATAGATTTATTTTTCACATTCAATCGCAAAAAGTGGTGGGAGTATTTTTTATTAATAACAACAGCGGTTTACAAAGAATAAAATGTAAATAATTTCTCTTTGAAATTTTGAGTGATTCCCTTGAACTGTTAACATGCTGCCGGTTAGACACAGCTTTACAAGAGAGAGCAGTGAAATATGGCCCGCAGTCAAACCGCTCGTTATTTCAGCTGGACTGCGCGGCTTTCGGTCTCATCTCGCAGTTTCAATGCACTCCGATGCTGTCGAGCGCGGTGAAGGACTACTTGACGCAGAAGTTGGTTGTCATTTTGTGCAATATTTTCCCTGAAAACTGTTATGCCAAAATCGACCTCGAATTCACGATTCACGTCTATCCCAAATGCCATTTTTCAATTCAGATACCAAAAGTTCAAACTTGCGCTAAGGGGTGATCTTTTTAAAAAAATCTGTAGTACAGAAGATATATTAGAACACATTAATTTCAGGTGTCCAAATCTAGCAGACATGGTCAACCGAATCAGAGAGGAGTTCTGGCCCGATTGGAACGAAGCCTGTGAGAAGCTGTCTCTGGACACTGAGTGGAGGAAGAAATGAAACTGCACTTCGTTATTAGGGGTTCTATGTCGGAAAATTTGTCGTCATTCTTCTCAGGAGCGCGGTTATCTGTCCCCGCATAGACAACTGCTCTGCAGAGAAGAATAATGGCAAATTTACCGATTTAGAACCCCTATTCGTTATCCCTGTTGCATGGGCAAAACTGTTTTTGTGACTGTACAATGATTTCTTCCGCGACGAAGAAAATGTTATCGCTTCTTTTTGACACGAGCGTCATGGGCATTTTTGCTAATACGTCGAAATGCACAGACGCTTTGTGAAAAGCCAAGAATATGTCACGTCTGTTCATTTCGCCTTTACGCCGCAAAGTCCATGGCGCACGTGTCTTTCACAAGAAGTCCACTTTGTTATTCCTGTTGTACAGCTGTTTTTGCCACTGTACATTGCGATTGTGTTCTCTTCGAATAAATTGTTTTCGCTTCTTTTTGTTGTCATTGTTGGGCTAGCCAAGGGAATAGTGTGTTTGCTGTAGGGGCTCACAGCTCACGGTGCTCCTTGTTTTCGCCACGAAGCTTTCTTCTTTCTGCGCGTTTTGTCTCAAGTAGAAAGTATACTGCCAATCCCCCAAAACTCTGTTTCAAGCTGCCAATATTAAACTGTCAATATTGACACTTTGAAACTGAATGGTGGGGGATTGGCAAAATTTTTCAAAGTATATTTGTTTTCCCACGAGGCGTTCTGCTTTTGCACGTTTTGTCTCAACATCAATGCTTTGCGTGCAATTTCTCTCAGAAAACAACTTCATTGCGTGATTCAATTGCTTCTCTCTGTACGTGGCTAGAGGAACGACACGATATTCCCAGTAGAGTCTACTTTATCCGTCTGTTGTTCATACTCTATTGTAGAGATAGACATTTGGAACGCCCATTACCCGTCTGTGCCCTTGTTCGATCCGTTGTCTATCATTCATCAGATACTACTCCTCGCCAATGAGTTCACACAGAAAGGATGATATTTCGTTCCGAAAGACGATCCCTTCTCGAATGCGATAGATATACTCATGAGTACGTGCCCAATGGAAGCTTGAAAAATGGAAGGAGAAATTTGAATTGGTATTAATTGCAGGCCGAGTTCCTTTTAAAAATTCTAGCTACTCACATAGTAAGACTTTCAAGTGCGTCAAGCATCACTTCCGAGTCAGAATTTGATGTAGAACACGATGGAATTGTTCAAAAAATTCTTGGAGTTGATACAGGCCCATTAAAGACAAAATACGGAAAAATACGGTATTTGTCCCGAAAAATGTTGGGTGGACGATATGTGAGTTCGAATTTCATTCACATTCACACGTGTTTGAGGAATAACATTGCCGCTATCACGTTTGAAAAGCTTATAATGCATTCCAACCAAAATGTCACTCTTGTGAATATATCTGACATGTGAAACATATCGAGAATCAAGAGCGGGTGACGTAGAAACGATGATATAATATACAAAAAAGAGAGACAGTCGGTCAGAATACTTTTTACACTAGGTATATCAGTTATAGACGGAAATGCCTAAATAGCTCACAATAGGAAAGTTACATTTGCAGTGATTTTCACCAGCATATCATGAGTGGTGATTAGGAAACGACTTATGGACTGACTTTTGTCTGCGCTCTCATTCGACCGGCCGTTTGTGATGAGCGGGAGAGCATGGCTCGCCGGTGCGCCCGGACGAAAAACGGTCCATAGGTCATTCCCTAGTGGCGATCAAAGAAAGAGGTTGACGAAATGCCATTGAATTATAGATTGTCGATGAATTTCTTGATCATCATTGATGCAGAAATAGTTATGTTTCTGGGCGGTTGCATATATGCCTAATGAGCCATGTGATTCATCGTCCTCGACCTGATATAGGTATGCAATTTTTGGCTTGGCCGTTGGCCATGTTGTGCCAGTTAAAACTTTAACTTTAACGAGTACGAAGACTACATTTCGGTGTTAAAATTAATCGAAATGAGACTGCATACACGTATCTACCCCCATTGTGGCCAATATACTCTGAAGTGCGTGCCGAATTGAAACATGATCTTACTATCAGTTCGAATTGAGTTATCACGTTCGAAAACCTTATATTGCATTCCAACCCGAAATGTTACTCTTGTCCATATATCTGACTGTTGAACATATCCCCAGAATCAAGAGCGGGTGACATATAAACTTATTGTGCTTGGTCTATCAGTTGTACGGTAATTTTTCTGTGGGTCAGAGAAACGGCGAAATATGCGCAAAATGAGAGACAGAGTCGGTCAAAAAACGTAACGAGCGTACTGTATACAACAGTTCGGTTAGGATTCATAATACGAACACTCCATCTGACTGACGACTGTGCTCTCTCCAATTTGCGTGCTATTTCATCGTTTCTCTGACCACAAATAGTGATTTCGAATAGGATTCATGCGCCATATTTAGAGTTTGACTTTCAACCCAGTTATTTAGGACGCACAACGGGGACGTCAGTTTGTAAGCGAGATCAGTTATGTTTCACGGAATCTACATAACTTTGTTGCATAGTGTCAGTGAAACATAACCGATTTCGCATACAAACGGCCAATCCTGATACACAATAAGAGTCGGTTCCACTTTCAGTCTCAGTTTTTGCATGCAATCTGGATTGGTGCGTGTGCTCGGCGCAATTGCAAGAGCAAACCCTCATTATGTGACAAAAACATGTGTACGTGCCAGAAATGGAGCGGACGAGCGCACGGGGACAGACAGGGACTAGTGGTTACAGATCGGTACATTTGTCATCGTAATTCTCCGCTGAGCAGTTGTCTACCAGGGCGAGAGACAACCACCCTACAGATAAGAATGACAACAAATTTATCAATTTAGTACCCCTAAGACGCAGGTTTTATAGGTCTTCAGGTTATAGCATCCATAAGAGATCTGAGGCATTTTTTTAGACATGTGTATTATTATGGTAAACGGAATTGAGAGTCAGCCTCTATATGTTGACCGTGAAACATATTTAATATATTGTCTAATGGTCAGAGAAACGACGAAATAGCACTCAAATTTGAGAGTGCACGGTCGTCAGCCAGATGGAGTGTGTGTGTGCTCGGTGTATCAAGTTCGTTTTCTACGATTATATTACGTATCTGAACGGGCGACAGACAAGAGCGCTATGGACATTCTCCACTCTTACAGCGTATGTGTCCAATTCACAATTACATCGCAAATGTCCATGTTCGTCACACATCTTAGCAAACTTACATGACCATTGCGCTACTTTCCTTTTTGACCGACTTTATGCCCCATGACGACGTTTCTCTGACAGGCCCTTCTTCATTATGGATAGGCTTCAACAGTGATATATATAGGCAAGAGCACCATTTTGGTTGGGATGTGTGCACGTACGTGTATGCCAGTAGTCGGCATTTGACCTTCGCGGCATCTTCTTTTTATTAACGTGTCTCTTATACGCGTCCGTGCAATTGGAGCATTGCTCACACGTGCAAACCCTCAATCTCGGTTCCAATCAGTGTCGTTAGGGGTGAAAGATAAGATCATCATGACCGTTTGCACCATAATGGTGAAGTGGAGTGGGTGCAATTGTGTATTACGCCATCATGGCGCTCTAGTCTTTCGACACGTCAACACTTGGCTCATCCGAGAAATTCATCCATTTTCACACGCACAACCCACAATTTCGTCTCCGATCAGTGTCGCCAGTCCGATAGTGATTAGTGTGGTTTGCCGAGGAAGTGTAATCTCTGTCTCTAATTCTCTTGTACCCAGTCCTCCTTCTCCGACGAGAGACGACCACACAGCCAAGATTGATGAGAAGTGCACTTACTCAGTCAATCGCCCAACCATTACCTTGTCATCGCTTTCCTTTCCCCTCTGGGAGTCGGAGACGAGATCAGTGGTCTCATACTTCCAGAGGGGAACGGAGAGCGGTGACCTGATAATTCGTAGTATTATCACGGTGTATCTGACCATATTCCCATTACGGCGCAATGATCTATGGCTCTTTTCTTTCACCCTGCGAGAGAGTTTCTCTCGGCAGACAATGAAGGAGGCCATATATTCAGACATGCACGTGAGAATAACGTGCGCCTTTTCTTTCTCTGTGCCCTAGTGACTTATTCATCTGCCTCTCACTCACCATATCGGAATGAGCGTGGTAGGGATGACAGTTTTGAAGATACATGTACCCTCGATGAAACACAACCCATAATGTAACCAAGCTGCTAAATATAGTGCACAGACAGCGACATGGTGCACTTTGTTACCTAATACGACATATTAGGGTTGACAGCTTGACTACTTTATGGGTTATGTTTCGCAAAGGGTATACCAAATATATAGTAGTCTTGCAACATAACCCATAAATAGATCTCTTAGTGTGCAGACATGGTGCACTTTGTTGCCGAATACGGCCTATAAATCACATTCGGCGCCGGCCCCTCCCACTAATCAGTTTCACCCGCTGCACGTTTCACCCCCTTCCTCGTCTCTCGGCTGACTCTGCACGTACGCGCTCGCTCTGGTGGAGGGAGAGTGGGGGATACTTAAGCCCACCTGTCCCGCTCTCCAACCCCCTCTCTGCACTTTCTCTCACCAACTACTCACCTTTCCTCTCGTAGTCAGGTAGAAATGCACGCGCCCAAGGAGGACACGATCAAGAACGCCCGGGTCTACTTCAAGGTATGCTTTGAGTTACTTATTCTTATATCATGTGGTATGATTGCCATTTTGACTTCATCGTGTTCATCGACTTTATCGGTTGTGTTTCAATGACGATACATTTTTACCCTCTGTGAAACATAGCCCACGAATTAGTCTATACTATTTGGAAGGGGTGCGGGAATAATCCATGCGAATGCCAGATATCTCTTTGTCCAGCTGGACACAGATAAATGAAAGAGAGGGGCA
Source organism: Diplogasteroides magnus (assembly GCA_014805445.1). Lineage (NCBI taxonomy): Eukaryota > Metazoa > Nematoda > Chromadorea > Rhabditida > Diplogasteroididae > Diplogasteroides > Diplogasteroides magnus. The sequence goes on along the minus strand of JACMIF010002788.1, from coordinate 4,134 downwards.
TGCTGGATGGATACGGAAAAGGGGACAGGCTCAGGCCGAGACAATGGAAATGAATCACCAGCGCGGACCGCCAAGAGGCCGTCAAAACAACCATCCCGCGTCATTTTGCATTGCTATCTCTCTGCCACAGGTCACGCAATGCTCGCCACGTATGGCCCACATGCGGACGTGTCATTGATAGCGGCATTCTATTCTTGGTCACTATTTATCGTTCGTAATCGTGCAAAGTGACATCGAATAAGCATTGTAGAATCTGAAATCAATGTGTGAACCTTGTCTGTCACAGATCAAAGTAATGCAACCATTGCAGAAGAATCCCGAGCAGTGCGATGAGAGGATCAGCTATTTGAGTCGTGAAGCACAACGTGCCGCGAGAATGGTGAGATTCCTGCCTGATTAAAGCATGCGACAGATAAGAGCACCGTGGACTTTTGCGCCGTTATGATGAAATGGACACTTGCGCCATTAGCATCACGACAACGATTGCGCAAATGGTCATTTCACCATTATGGTGTAAATGTCCATAGCGCAGGGATCTCACGTGCGATTTTTTCAATTTGTTCCCCCTTCTGAGCTCACGTAGAAAACTGCACGGAAAAGGAAATGATGACGCATCGTTTGACATTTCTGCTACCTAATGCGTTGTCTGTTCCGCTCTCGCCCATGGGAATTTGCACGCATACGTAGTCATCATCTATGCCGAATCGCCTTTTATGAGTTTTCGGGATCAGCTTGGAATAGCATAGAGATGTTAAAAAAACCCGGGTGATGGACAACAGCGCCATGAACATTTGCGCAAGAACGGTGAAATGGACAGATACGCCATGATACACAACTAGTCTTTCATGGAACGAAGAATATTCTCGGGAGTTCACATGCTCATTTCAGCTCTTGATCATCTTCACGGACGAAACGTACGACATCGACACTATGACGCGACTGGTACTGTTTTCTATTTATCTGGTATCGGGTAGGGTGTCGCATTCTGTGCTTTTAGTGCATTCGCTATTCCTCTAATCTCCGCGGAGCGATTGTCTCTACCATGTGATAGACAATCGCTCTGGGGAGATTAGACGATTGACGAATGCACTAAAAGCACCGAATGCGACACCCTAGTAACGGGTAGTCGAATTTGGTAAATCAGGAGTACTGCAGCACAGAAAACGTCTACATTTTTGATGCAGATATATCAGTTTGGCGTGAAACCTACGAATATATCTGCATTTTAAAAAACTGATATTTTTGTGTGAAATTTGCACTGAGCGATCATATCCAAACATGAGAGCTGAAGATCGCAAGAGATTAGGGTAGGATCAGAAATTCTGTTTGCATTTCTCACGTAAGCCACCTCACTTCTCACACTGCATTTCACTGCATTTCTCACGTAAGTCACGTTGATGACCGGAATGGAAGCCAAAAATGTGCTAAATCACTGCTTATGGTCAGAGAAACGGTGTAAAATCACGTAAATCAAAGATATCGCAGTAGTCTGTCGTGTAGAGAGAGTGTCACGGTATTTTAAAAGGGGGTTTCCATATGCAAGATCAAAAACTGACTCGATACATGAAAACCTGAAGGCGTAATTCATTGTACGGTAGAAAATCTCCCGTCTTGTTTGTTGCTCGGAATTTCGAATAAGTTTACGCGATAACATTCTGAACAAGTCATTTTGGATTGGTAATAAATCGACATATTTCAGTGCGCCGCCTACAAGTCCTCGCTCAGCAAGTCGATCCTCGCCGAGCTCAACGATTTCCAATCCCGTTGATGATCCTGATCGCTCTCGACAGGATGAAGGAGGACGTGCGCGCCTCGATATTGGCGTCAACGATGGCGTATCTCTCTAATTCACCGTTATAGCGCAAATTTCCATGGCGCTGTTTTGCTTCACCCTCCTGACAATGCTCTGCTCTTGATGATGATACTTGGAATGTTCCCAAAAGGCCAAGAGGCTAGTATTTGTCTTCCTCCCATACACTAGCGTCGGCAGTTTGGTTATGTTTCACGAAAACTTCAAGTTTCGAGATACAAGATCCGTGAAACATAACCTTAGTTCGCTGAAAGCAAACTGCTAACCTCTCGTAGACTACTAGTGCATTAGTTTTTCTAAAACGGTAATTAATTTTATGCAAAGTTCATTTCTCATTCGTCTAATCTCCGAAGAGCGGTTGTCCCTCACATATGATAGACAACGGCTCCGATTGAATAGGATGAATGAGAAATGAACTTTCTCACATAAAATTGTCGTTTTGGAAACACTATAGTGCATGTCCGATCTCATATTACGTGCAATGTCAATCGTATAAACTTCCTTATCAGTCGCAGTGTGCACTGCGTGCATCTCTCATATGATGTAAATATTGGCGCATTCCCATGTAGGGACACATTTTCGGAAATTCTAACCACCCCAACTTCTTTGGAATGGCTCTTTCTCATTTCATCTCATACTCGGTTGTGATTGTGGAAGTTATAATATCCGAAACTGCGTTCCTTGTTAACTTGTTCATTTGGATCATTGATAGTAAGCGTTTGTGATTGTAAATAGCATACTTTCAATAGTTATCAAACGTGTATTCATCGTGCGAATTACAGTGTACAAATATTGTGATAAAATGGTATCTAACTTATTGTGTTTCGCATTTCCTGCATTTATCCATGCACGAGAATCGATGGGAGCGCTCGTTCTGAAATTGAGATTTGGAGTATACAGTAGTCGCTCACTAGGTTTTCGAAAGCGGCAGTATAGTGTATTTCTCATTCGTCAAATCCATTTGGAGCGGCCGCGTCTACCGAACGTAGCGACAACAGCGGAAATTAGAGGAATTGCACTCGCTGAAGATAACGCACTCATTAACAATCAGATCATCGCTGTGTTCGAAAAGCAAACCATGTGCATTTGCTCCATAGTGAAGAAATGGACAAATGAGCCGTGAGTTCGTATAAGTCTGCATCTCCATTATGGCTCAAATTCGCGTTTCACCATTCACTCGTGCCATTTGCTCGTCGCGTTAGTTGTAATTAGTAAACAAACAGAGGAAGAGGAAATTAGAAACCTTATGTCCGGAGAAGCAATTGTCTTTGCAGAGAAATCCCAAAGTGCATTCCATCTCTCCGCGCTCTCACTCATCCGGTCGTCTCTGGCTCATAGACACGACCGCACGGAACAGGGCACAGAGGGATGGAATGTACATTCGGATTCGCTCTGTCAACATTGTAAAGCACTGTTGACTAACCTATCTGTTTGGGGTGCTCCAGCTTAAGGTTGTTCATGAACTCGATGAACTTTTCTCAGGACATCCGCATTCTCGGAGGAGCCGATGTTGAAGAGAGTAAGAAAGAGATCGGGTGTTCACAGCGTTCCTGAACGCAAAAATACAGAATCTCTCCCACTTTCGTTGACAATTAAGCCAACCGCCATCCAACCGTATAATTTATCAAGAGAATCTCAGAACAATTCCCATGTTGTTTAGTGAGGAATGACTCTTGATTAGAGTTGCGCGAAGGGGAAATAAAATAATTGTCTCTATGAAACCTACATTTTCGAAATCGGCGCTTTAATCCGCATATGTTTACATGTTTTCATTAAATTTTAAGACCTTCTTAAAATGTGCGGGCATCTAGAGCTTTTCGGGTCTACTCCTACATGACCAGCCTCATATCAGCAAACGACATTCATAGTTAAATTGAAACATGCACGATTCGTTTGTGACAGTGGCAATAACTTGTCGCATGATAGTAAAAGAAAAAAATCTTCTCGCCTCGCACAATGTAGAAATAGATATGTTTCTGCGAGGTTGCATATATGTCTAATGAGCAATATGATTCGCGTTTTTCAGGATACTTTTGCCTATGAGTAATTTTTGGCTTGGCCGTTGGCCATGTTGCGTCAGTTAAAACTTTAACTTAAAAACACGCAAGCCACAATTGGCCAAAAAGGGCGTTTTTGTAATTTTCACGAAAATTGCACCTAACGTGCGCGCTTTCGTTCAAATTTTATTCCATGTCAATTCAATTCAATTCAATTCAATTCAATTCAATTCAATTCATTTATCATTTCAACGCGGGGCGTGATGATTGAGGGCTGTCTTCCAGTCTTCATCAGACATATTCCACCAGTGCAAGCCGAACACTTTC
>JACMIF010002787.1:0-16653 GCA_014805445.1 Diplogasteroides magnus | reverse complement strand
CTCCTGAGAGCTGTCGTTTATGTGAATGAGAGACAACCGATCGCAGGAGAAAAGTAGCGTAAGAGTGACTCGTCGTTGTCCACGATTCCCACCACTCTATTCCCCTATTTGCATTCATTTCACAAGAACAAAGCTCGCGATTCGTATATGCATCACTTACATAATAACAAAATGTGGCAACATGGCGCAACTGGGTACGAGCCTGCGTACCAATCGAAAGACCAAAGGTTCAATTTTATAACATCATGATATTTTTGCCAAAAATCAGCGATAACTATGTGTAGAAAGTTATCGCATTTGTTTTGCCAGTTAACAAGTTTCTCGATTTCGAACTTATTTCATCAAAAGTTCGAATTTAGGAGGCAAATGTTTGAGATTTCTCATGTTCAATTAAATGAGGTCGCATTTAATTCTTTATTCACGAACCGGTCTAAGTGAGGTAGCATTTAGAAATGCGACACCACCAATCCGCCGAGAATGAGATTTTTAAACGAGATCGCATGAGACCTCACTCATTTATCCCACTCTAGTGACAAATAAAGATCAGAACAAAACATTTGTAAACTTGCTTTAAAAATGTTTTCTTGTTTCTTAACGCAATAATGCATGTAGACAATCACAAACAAAACTAACGTCATGCATCGTCCCTTTCTGTCTATGACTCCTTGTCGTGGGTCCATCAGACCTCCAAGCTTCGGCTTCCCATTTTCATATATCTCAGCGAATTCGATCTCTGCCACAGACATCCGTTTCTACAATATTTCTTTTACCTATATTTATGTTAGAATTGTGAAATGTTATCACAAACAGGACATTTACCTCAAACTTGGGTATTTAAACCGGGAGTGATTCACCGTCATTGCGAAACATACACAAATATACATACTATTAATACTATTAAAGAATGAGCCTGGACATTTTATGATGATTAAATTATACAAACTGACGATCTCATCAGGACTGAGAATGCCGAATTGCACTCGTTTGACTTCGCGAAGTGGAGCACGGAAGTCGATGCCGATTAGAGCCATGGCTAAAAATCTATATCATTTGGTAATCAACAAGCAGTGCTAGTGAAAAGAAATTACGATTACCTCGAACGGCGGGAAGGTCAGAAGCTTCTCTTCTCTTCAACAAATAACTGATTGTGATCTTGAAAATAAGAACGGGAGCGCTCCAAGAAACAATTGCCTCTGAAACAATGCATGTACCAACTAAGCAAAATCAGTAATCTATTGAAGAGCAAATCGGACCTAAATGATCAATGGATCAGCACGAAAAAGTTTCCGAAACCGGAAAATCACGCAGGTCGAAATCAAATTCGGACCGCGGAACGCAACCGCAACGCGTGAAAAATAGCTGTTAAACAACGGAATTCTTTGGAATGCAAAATTCATAGGACTCATTAAATGTTCAAAATAATTTTTCTTGGAGATTGAATCTCCGAGATTCTAGGAATAGTTTCTTTTTTTTCTCTTTTGTTTCGCCCTTGCTCGTTACCTCACAACGTTTGTTCTAAAATGAACTCAGCATCTAAACTATATCATACGCCTTAAACTATCAATGTTGTACGTTTTGAGGCAATGTCTAAACCAGGGACACATCTTCGACGAGTTGCCTTTTCTGGGCGATTTGGACATCCACGCGAGGAGGAAGAGGTGTTCTGGACGATTCTTCGGGGTATTGTCCTAATGATCATTGATATAACAATCGTCTTTGCTGTTGGAATATCGACACTTTATGTATTTCAAGGGTGCGATACGCTTTTTTCGCCTTGAATAACACCCATTCAGTTACTTGATTCGACCAGTGGAACGAGGATTCTACTGTAATGACGCCTCTCTGTCGAAGCCATTACTTCCTAATACTATCACAATGCCCCATCTTCTAAGTGTTTCACTCGGAGCTCCGTTTCTCATCATCCTCTTATGTGAGGGCATTCTTTTCAAACGAGTGAGTGGCTTCTTTTTATCCTTCTCCTTATCTAAGATGTATTTTTCTTATCATATATTCATATATTTGTGCGCAGGAGTCAAAATGTGCATAAATTTATGTCTGGAACTATTATGTGGGTTACGGTATATTTGAGGCAACTGGCAACCACAGATTAGCCAAATTCTTCTCATCGTCAACGTTCCTTTACATGGAGTATCTACTCGTATACACTCTTTCTACTTTGGTTATGGACTTCTTAAAGTGAGCGTATACTGTAATATTGATTGAGTGTACTGTATTGAGGTGTGGAGTAGGCCGTCTTCGCCCTCATTTCTTTGCTGGATGTGATGTAGATTGGGATAAGACAGATTGCAAGACTGATCCCAATGCGTTCATTGAAGGTTTGCTATTGATATCTACCGTATACATGAATTGTTCTTGAGATGTTGTATGTCAGAATAGTGAACATCGTGTGAGGGTTTCACGTACCAGTTTCCCTTCTGGTATTGTACTCATACGTGCGATGTTAATATATTGTTATATGTTGAGGTCACACGATGGCAGCAGTTAATTTGTGGTTGTGGACAGTATTGTATCTACGAGGAATGACTCGGTCAGTTACTCATCCCTCTCAGTCAATCCTCCTTCAGTGCATGTGACAGTCGTGTTCTGTCTATTCTTCGTTGGATTGTCCTCTCAATTGTTTCTGTATGGACTATAGTGACTGCTATCACAAGAATCACTGACTATTGGCATCATCCAACAGATGTCCTTGGTATGTTCTCTTCTTTCTTCTTTCTAGTCCATTATCTTTCAGGTGGTCTCATTATCTCTTTCCTCATCACAATTCCATTTTTTGGCGGAGCTCGTCTCTCAGAAGATACTGCATATGAAAGAAGGGAGATATTTCCTCCCAAAGTCCATTTTCATTAATGATCCTTCTTTTCTCTACCGATAGGACTATTACATTCCGTTTCTATATATTGCAGTGTGTTTTACCATAATGTATGCACCAGCTTTCCGTTGCCCTACTTTTCCATACCGTATGCATTTAATCTAGAATATTCTTTTCGAATGCCGTTACAGTTGCCTTAGCGTAAACTCTGTGATACTTCCTAGATGTGTGTGATGTGCCTTATTCTCGCATTAAACTGCACCTGCCTTTTTTATAAAATATTTCAATTCAAGTTTATAGTGTTATAAATGTATAAGTCGGGATGCTTTCTAATACTTATCACATGCAGTTTTAATTATGACCAGACATGAATAATAGAATGACTTTGAATCTGAAAGAGTCTCAGAATGCATTCACAGAATTTATTGAGAAGGTTGATTCGAAAGGTAAATGACTTCTTAACTAGATATTTTGTCAATCTTCTCTTCCAGTTCTTCCATCGTTCTTTGAATGGATTCGTGGCACATATTGTCATGATGAATGTTCTGATGATAATTCTTTCATTCACGAAGCCAACTCCAAACTTAGACAAATAGCTGATCATATCAAATTGAAGGTGTGTTTCGTGTTTTACTCTTCTTATATGTACGATAGATAGTATCTATTAGATACCTCAATCGGGTGAATTGGACAGTGAGAATATCCTATGGCCACAGATTGGATATGACGCAGACTGTAATCCTACGAATACGGTAGGGAAGAGATACGGTAGATGTTGAATCAATTTTCTTAAGGTGCATATTGACTGTTTTCTCTTTGATGACGAAGAATTGGATCGAATGACTGAAGAAGGAAAGATTTCAAGGAATTACTGTCTGGAATGTGGTAGTAAGAAGACAAGGTGGTCTCATTTCTGTGTGGTAGGTACTGTAGATAATCTGTTTAGAAGTCTCACATTCATTTCTCATTCACTGTCCATTCCTCAGTTTGAATATATCTTCACTGCTCTTGTCCCTCTTTGTAATCAGAAGCAAGAGTGAGTGAATGGGATGAATTGTGTTGTAAGAGTAGAACGATTGAGATTCCATGTTGTTGATATTGGATCTCGATTGGGTGGAATGTGTGCGGCTGCCCATTTCTACAGGTATTCATTCATATTCATTCCATTCTCATTCTATTCATAGTAATGGAAAGGCTCGTGTAACTGGAATTGAAATGAACGAGGAATTGTGTCGTATACAGGTATATTCTTTCATTCTCTTTTGTATTGATATTGTATTTGTGAAGGAGGATCTCATTTGTACATTCAATCTCTCTTCTTTCTCAGTTGTACACGCAGATGTGAGAACACAGTCAAAGGTAACATCTCATTGTCATACTGTATTACAGTATACAATGACAATGAATTGTCTTTTAGTTACTCGAAAGTGCAAACCTTGTTGTGATGAACAATGTCTTCGGATTCTTCCAGAATGTTGATGATCAAGTGAATCTCATTCAATCCTTTGTGTGTTGTCATCCATTCAGATCTCATGTTGGACTTCCATTTATTCTTCTCTCAAACCAGGAACTATTCTCATTCACAATCCTTCAGTGGAAGAAGTCACTGCTCATTTGGATCTTTCCTTCACAATTGATGATTGGCTGAGACCAGTGAGTCTTTCATTCATTCATTCACTATCCACATTCAGATCAAAATACTATCGAAGGCCCGTAAAATGGCAGGAAATGATGAGTCTCTATTTGAAGATTTGAGTACTCTACACATGTACAAGGTAAGAACATTCTGTATTCAATTGTAACAGACAATATAGGTTCGTGATATTCCAATAGGAGAAGGAGATTAGAATAAGGAATGAGATGTGAATGGAATCAGTTCATTGTATCCTTGTTATGTTGTTTGTTCTTTTTCAATGGGTGCTGTCATTTGTTTGATGCCCTCAACATTTTGAATCGGAAAATATTTATATGAATGTCAAATGATTGAATGAACGACCTGTTTAATCTTTGACAAGAAACGAGTTTTGTACCGTGGAAGAAAGGCAGAGATGCAACTGTTTGAGAGAAATGAAACCCGTGCAAATGTTTGAGATTCAATGGGATCGGACTTAGTACCGTAATGGAAGACAATATTGGCACTTATTCCTTAATAAGTGAATATAAGTGAGATTGGTAGGATAAGATTCCTATTATGAATGAGTAGATGAAGTATGATGAATGAGTGTTGCTCTTCTTGTTCTTCCTTCATTTACAAGTATACATTGTCTTTCCAATTGTGCCAATAGTACATCTCTATCCATATCTGACCCTTAATCCTCTTCATTCCCTTTCCATTCCATTCCCTCACCTCCTGTCCTTCCCTTAGTCCCTCCACCAGAACTAGTGCCATTCTTGTTATGTGTGTGAGTCCTGTCGATTCGTGGAGACCTTCAAATGTTCTTTGACTTCTTCCCTATTTCTCCCTTTGCATTCACACCTGAAGTGGAATGGAAAGGGAAGCCACAATAAGTACAAGAGAGGTCTTACTCTGCGAATGAAGAGGCAGTATGAATGAATCTTCTCCCACGATCTATTCCATTCTTTGTTGTATTGTAAGCAGTAGTGAATGATGAAGGGGCACACATACTTACAAGGTCCTACAATGAAATGGACTCAATAGAGGGGGAAGGGATACTTACTGGTTCAGATCCATTGAATGTCTTATAGAGAGTCATACCAAATGAAGTAGATAGAAGGAGTCTTCTGAATGAGAGAATGAATGAATGAATAGAGACTATTCATTGACCTGCAACTTTGTCTGAATCTCTTTCCCCATACAAGGAACACCCAGAAGTTGGATGAACAATTGAGTACAAGGAGGAAATTGGAAAGATCAACAATGAGTGATGCCCATTGAGAATTGAGGAATTGATGAGCTCCTACTAACTGAAAGAGAAAAGAATGAAGAAGAAGAGAGGACAATACGCACGTGTTCGAGAACATCAACTATTGTTGGAAGAATATCAGAACATAGAAACTTGGCTATGACCAACACTAACATTATGTTCGATTTGTGCTCCTTCCTGAATTCTCCTTCTATCCTCATAAGAGTCTATCCCCCTTACCTCGTAGTTATCGCCTTTCTATTCCTAGAATCGACATCCGATGCTGGTTGACAGAGTGATTTCCTCTTTGCTATCGCTGCCCTCAACATTCTCCCATTGGAAAGAACAATCAACGAATGAAAGTACCTCAGGGCAAATGAGATACGAACTGTAAGGGCGAATAGAAGAAGACATGGACAAAGAGTAACGAAGAGAGTAGCAAGGATGACATGATACACTGACCAGTACAGATGATTCTGAATACTCATTCAATTGTGGTGTCTGACAGAGGAATTGAGTTATGTCATTGAACCGAGAGACAGGTGATATTGTAGTGACTAGTGACGCAATATGACCCTTCTTGGACTCTTTCTCTTTTACTCTTGGCAGTTGAATGACTTCTCAGCTATTTGCGTGGTCTGAGATACAGGAAAGAGAAGGGAAGAAGGTATTCAGACAACGAAAAACAAGAAAGAAGAAGAAGGCAATTGTCGTAGATGAAACATTCTCTATGCAGTATGGACACAATTTCACTTCTGGTAATTCATTCTCTATTCACATCCATTCATCCATTCAAAATCCACTTACATCGAATAAATGAGTACGTTCCACCATTGGGAACGTCTGATTCGTGTAGAGATCTTCGTATTCCACCACATGAACCTGAATCAATCAATAATTACTGCGTGGCAGCCCCTTTCTCTTGAAGGGGACCCTGACTGACTTCGAAGAATCGAGGTATTGCAAATACTGTAGCCATGAGAGAGACGACAATCATAAGCCGTCGTACTCGACTTCTCTTTCCAAGTGCTCGATGTTTGAGGGGTTGGCACAGTGCCAAGTATCTGTAAGGTCCTGACTGAAAGTGGAAGTAGAGGAAAGGTAATTGCCTGTCAATGGTAAGAGTGAGTACCACCCAGACTGATCCTGTGTGTGTTGTATTGGCGAACATGTATACATATGGATAGATGTACATGTATCCTCCCTTAAAGAATAGTTGAATGGAGAAGAAGAGATGAATGAACTTGTGTCGTTTGATCACCAGAGAATACGAGAAGTGGAAGGGAATAGAGAAGAAATGCATTGGCTAGAAGACTTGTCTGCCATACAAGAAGGGTCACCTGTATGGAATGAGAATGGTTAGAGATGGTATTGACTCACCAGATAATATTGAATGGCTGACATCTTATTCCTTTCACAATGAACGAAGATGTAGATGGAGAACAAATTGGAGATTATACCTGCAAGAATAAATGGAATGTATTTGAGGACACAACAATGAATATTCTCCAAATGACTACGTATTCATCATTTGTTGTGTTGTTGCCGTAGAGTGAATGTGAATGAAGACTGACCTGTTATAACAAAGAATGCAGTAAGATATCCGTTTAGCATGATGTGAATGGCGTCGAGTACAGAAGATAGAATAAGATGAATAGGAGATGGTGAAAGTGTTGATAGTTCAGAAGATGAGGGAGAGGTCATCCTCTCCCTTAACTATCTGAAAGGACATTACATGTAAGGATGAAAGAGAAGAGGAGAAATGAACATTGAAATGGGAGAAGGCAAAGGGAGGACTCTTTCTCTATACACAAGATGGAGCCAATCGACTACCACACTTCACAATACATATATACAACTAAAGGATGTCTCAAAGGGACTATGATGGAATGGTTGGAGGAGTGAAAGACAAGGACGACATTATGGTCAAATGGACACGTTCATCATAATTATCACGAATCTCGTCTCCATTGTGTCTTTGACTTGGTTTGTGTCTCGTTAGAATGAGTAGAAGAGAGAAAAGTGACTGGAATTATGACGATTGAGAATGAAAAGAGGAAAGAAAAGAAGAATTGAGAAAGAATTGATGAGAGTATTTACATGTAAGGGCACGTACAATTCAGACTAACAATTAGAGGAAGGAAGAGAAAGAAGGAGAAGAAGTGAAGAAGATGGAGAATCATTCAGGTGGTAGAGAATGAAAAGGGAACGACTCGCTTGTATTGTTTTTACTCTTTCACACAAACGGAAGAAGGACCATTCTGGACACATTCAATCTCTTGCATTCAGACTATGGACAAGAAGAGACAGTGTGACTCTAGTATGGAAAGAGATATGTCCATAAGAGTAGGAGGGACAGTAAGAGGGAGAGGGAGGGTTGACTATTGAAAGAGTTTCATTACATGTAAACATGAGACGTTCTTCATGAATAAATGACACGAGAGAACGTCTAAAATGGTGTTTCAGATGGAGGGAAAAGGTGAGGGAAGAACAAGAGAGAGGGGAAGGGGAAGGGAGGACTTTATGGGGAAGGGACACAATAGACCTGCAGGAGACACCACAGTCATGAACAGAAGACAGAACTGCTGGAGACAATAGCAAAGAATGACGTCCTTGAATGGGGGATATGAGGCTGGTCACGTAAGGGTCGACCCCCAAATGCATTAAATGCCCGCATGATTCAAGAATTTAGGTCTTAGAATTCGATGAAAACATGTACATATTTGCAGTTTAATGTGCAGATTCCGAAAATATAGGTTTTATGTAACAACATTTTTTCTTGAATCGAGATATTGGCAAGGAAAGTCAGCACTTTTCACACACAAAATATTATTTATTTCACTTAATTTTGAGAATAACACCATAGAAGTATATATCATTAGATAGCTCTTGAGGAGAGGAATCGCGTGGATCGTTTAAATTTCACCTATCTCTTCGTGGAAGCGAGATAGCTTTTATCTCGTTCAAATGATATGTTCTCCAAAAAATGAAATATTCCATCGCCTCCGTCGTTTCAATGAGATGTCGAAAAATGGTACGTGAGCCCAGGTTTTAGGTGCGGTTGCATCGGACTTCTTTCAAAAAACTGACTTAACAGTAGTTCATTCCTATTTTTAGTGCTCTGTGCATCGGTTTATGATTATGTTTCATGCTTTTTAGTAATTTTGTTCGAGCGGTTGTGAACAGTTGCTGAAAAAGCATGAAACATAATCACAAACCGATGCACAGAGCACTAAAAATAGGAATGAAATGCTGTTAAGTTGGTTTTTTGAAAGAAGTCTGATGCAACCGCACCTAAAACCTGAGCTCACGTACCAGTTTTCGACTTGTGCTTGAAACGGCGGAGGCGATGGAATATTTCATTTTTTGGAGAACATATCATTTGAACGAGATAAAAGCTATCTTGCTTCCGCGAAGAGATAGGAGAAATTTAAACGATCCACTCGATTCCTCTCCTCAAGAGCTATCTAATGATATATACTTTTATGGGGTTATTCTCAAAATTAAGTGAAATAAAATATATTTTGTGCTTGAAAAGTGCTGACTTTCCTTGCCAATATCTCGATTCAAGAAAAAATACTGTTACATGAAACCAATATTTTCGGAATCTGCACATTAAACTGCATATATGTACTTGTTTTCATCGAATTCTAAGACCTAAATTCTCAAACCATGCGGAGCGAGGGTCGACTCTTACACGACCAGCCTCATATAACAGAGGAGGAATGAGTCAGTTATGAGAGGGATGAGTGCAGGGAATAGAAGAACTATGCACACTTGTCACAATGGAATTAGAGGAAGAAGAGACTTTTAGTTGAAGAGAAGAAGAAAGAAGAGGAATATGAACTGTAGATAGAAATGTGAGAAGTGGGAGGATGGAATATCGTGTGAGATGGTCATTGGTCTCAAATAGACATTCATTAGGAAGATCAGAAGAGAAAAGGAATGGAATGAATGCATGAATTGACATTGAAACACTCAAAGTATGAGACTGACTTCATTCATATTATGGAATGAATGAATTGAGTGAGGGGAATAACACATGGACATCCTCCCTTCTCTTCTCTCATGGGATCACATTCCGTATGCCAATTCAACCGTTGTCTCAACTACTCAATTCAACTTTTGGATATGCGAAGAAGAATGAAGTGAGGTATGATTGTGTCTAGGGAAGGATATTTGTACTGTCTGTTCTCTCATTCGACTTGTCGTCTATGATGAGTGAGGGAGAATGACACAAACGAGAAACGATCCATAAGTCGTTCCCTAATGGTGTCTTTCTCTCAATGCAAAGCATATTATTATCGTTGAGTCTTTGATTCGTTCAATATTCGTCTGTACTCGTATATATAGTGAAGAGTACAGTTGAGGGAAGACCCCAAAGTTCTAATCGACGTCCAAAGTAAGTACATTCAGTACACTTTTTGGTTTCCCATTGGTGCGAAAAGATGATGAATGCGGATGGATGAAATACGAGGAATGAAGAGTGTTGTTAGGACGAAGAGAGAGGTATACACTACACACGTCACATCAAAGAATTCTTATTTTGGATGGTGAAGACTAATTGAGGGAGGAGGACAAATAAAGAACGAACCTTTTGGATGGGCATTATCTTGGATGAAAGTAAATGGATAGATCCCTCCTGAAGATTGAAAAGAATGAAAGATTCAATGGACATTTGAGGGCACGGAAACAAAAGGTGCAAAGGGGAAGGAAAGGGAATGGAATTGGATGGACAATATCCATTCTATCCCCCTCTCCCTCTTTCTACCTATCATGTTATGATATGAGAAAGAGTGGGAGGGGATTGAATGGATATGATATAAGAAGGAAGAGGGAAAAGGAAAGGAGTGAAGGGAAAAGGAATCAGAGATGCACGAAGAAACATTGAATGAAATGATCTTGAAGGGAAAGGCACAGTCTTGTATGACTACACGAGGAGATAATGTGATTGGAAGGAGGAGGAGGTGTAGATGGGGGGATGAAGGATGATGGCCTGAGGGCAGAAGAAACAAAGTGAGAGAAGAGAAAAGAAGTCTCTGTAATTGGGTAATGAGAGAAGAAGGAAGCACCTTCTTGTGTGGAATAGACTACGCGGAAGGAAGTTGAGTGGGCAAAAGAGACCAATTGAAGATGGACCTCAGGGAGACCAAATGAACTGTCAGGAAGAGTATTCTAACATGAGGAATGAATATGAGAGAAGGGGAAGGGGAGGGGAGACATATACTTGGAGAAGATTGAGCTATTGAAAGACATTGAGAACAATGCAAGTCTTGTACTCAAAGACCATAATCATCCTCACACTTTACTTCTCAAGGGATAGTGGGAGGGTAACTATGAATGGAGAAAGGAGGTATTTGTGTGAAAAGTGAAGAGAGACTGTTATTGGCTCCTTCCACGTACGACCAAATACTGTTAGCCAATCAAGAAAACGGAAACGGGTAAACGAAGACAAGAAGAAGGAAAAGATATGGAAGAGTTGGATGGTCTACTCTTCTTGCAATACAATTGACTCGCAAGTTCCTCATTTGATTTGTGTGCGAGACCATTCCAATCTGTCACTATTCACTGCAAGTCAAAGTGTTTCATCGTGTCAATTCATTCAACAAATGACGTAGAATGAGACATGCAATCAGAATCCATCGTCTTTAAATGAGGAAAGTGCAGGAGTGCGAACTCCTTTCGAGTATCCATTCTCTCTTCCTTTCATTATACTCTCTCCTCAAATCATTACATTCATATTCACATACTCACTACTACTCACTCATATCATCCATATGATTGTATACTCGAAGGACAACCAACCAGCAACCAACCTGAAAGGACTCCTGAAGAGAACTCATGGGATACTATACCTGGATGACAATGTTCAAAAGACCAAATGCAAGTAATGAAGTGGCCCCTATTGTTTGTACTGAATGAGGAAGTATTTGAATAAGAATAAACTGTAACATACCAATGTCAACATCTGGGTCTAGTCCATGGGAAGTATACATTTCTCTGCAATAAGTATCCATAATTGTACTTACTTCTTTCCTTTTACCTCAATCCACTATTCATTTGATGTTGTTCTTTTATGAATGGAGTCAATGTTCCAAGAAGAAGAAAGGCAAAGAATGCAATGATAAGAAGAATGATTACAATTCCCTCAATGATATTAGTGTTGTTTGTAAGGGCAAATTGTGTTTATGCAAGTGAACGAAGAGTCATTCACACACAAAATAGATGTCGTTTTGTGTGTGAATCGGTTGTCTGAATCTGTCATTCACGACAGTTTCAAAGAGCGAGTCTCGATTTGACATGAACGACTTTTAATAGTGAATGAGTGTTTACCTGGAAAACAAGAAAAGGCACAATGGCCAGTCTTTTCCTGCAGAATATCCCACAAAGAAGACAGAAATAATGAAGGATGAAGAGTGAACAAACCAGAAAAGTTACTGAAGAGAATTGAAGAAAAGAAGAGACAATCACTTACTTTTGTGACCTGTATCATGATTATACACAAGTAATACTGTTACAAATATGAAAGTGAAGAGAAGATAGAGGGAAACAGCCTTTGCTACTCCCTAAATATAGAAAAAAGTAGAATAGAAGAATGAACTGACCATAAGAGGAAGGAATGCACAACAGATTGACTCTTCTTCCTCTTCATTCACTGAATAGACACGAGAACTCATTATGAACTGAAATTAGGAACATTGAATATGAGAAGGGACACAATGTTTATTGAGAGGGAAGAAGAGTTGACATGTGGAAGGACAGAGAAAGTACACAAATACAAGAGGGAAAGAACACTTTGAAGATAGGATTTAGAGATGAAAAGAGAGTGAAGAAAGAGAAGAGACAGACATTTCCCTATGGGAAATAGGAATTAGAATGAGGAAGGGCAATGAGTAGGTATACATAGGAGTGAACAGAAGCTGAGTGAAGAGAGGGAAAAGAAGAGAAAGGGATTGACTGTTTGTTCATACTTTCGTATCTTCAAGGGATTGAATGAATGAATGATTGAATGTTCAATGGGAGTCCCCCTCATTTCCTCCATTTCCGTATCAAATTGGTACCTGGATGGAAGGCATTTGATGAAGGAGAGATTCTCTTTCCAATGGGGTCTTTGATTACTCTTTCCTCTTATCCAAATGAGTAATCTTCATTTGATCTCTGAGTAATGCAAATTGGGCATTCATTCAATGTCTCTCATGCAAAGTCACTCAATGTTTATTCATTCCTTCTCCTCTCACTTCCCATATTTGGTCAGCTGTCCCCTTGACCATTCTACTTCTACTTCTTCTTCTTCTTCTTCAGTCTTCCTCTAACTCCTTCCCTAATCCTTTTTGATTAAGTCTTTTCCTTTAGTTGATTGTTTCTTCTCAATCTTACCTGGTCCTCTTCTTCTTTCTTCTCATTATTCCTTGTGTATACACTAAGTGTCAAATCCCCTCTCATCTGATCCTCATTTCCCTTCCATATTCGATTGTCCTTTCCTCTGATTCTTTCCATTCCTCTTTCCTAGCAACCCCCTCCCTCCCCTCTGCCACGTATACTCACTCTACATATTGTCCCCTATGATAAGCCTCCCCTATCATTTCATCCTCCCCTCCCCCTCTGTGCGGTTTCATTCTTCTTCTCTCATAATAACATTGTCCTCCTTTCTGTTTCATCCAAGTTCCTTTGATTAGTGAATGAAAGAGTGAAAAGGGATGATAGAAGGGCATTGTGTCCCTTTGTTGACAGATCGTATTGCCATACTCTGATCTTCTTCTTCTTCTTCTTCTTTCTCTTCATTTCGACTCTTTCTTCCACTTATCCTTTCATTCAACTCATATGATTCTCTTTCATCTTTTGCCATGTATAGAACAAGTTTCCTTTTTGCAACATCAAATGATCTGATTGTGAGTGGAAGGAATAGCTTGTCTTTGTTTCTTACTCAATGACAACAATCGATTCAATCACTTTGCATACAAAGTGTTCACTATCACTCTTCCCTCACATCCCTCGTTCATATTCATCTTGTTCCTTCCCCTTTGAATCCTTTCCTTAAGTACTCCTCTTCCTCGTTGATGTCCTCATCCAGATTCATTGCCAGGTCAGTCTCTCCCTTCCCTTTTCTCATTTCTTCTTTCCTTCAGAACTTTCCTTTGGTTTCGTCGACGTCTCAAATGGATACTTATCATTGTGGCTGCATTGATCATTGGATATTTCATAGTGGACAAATCAACGGAATTTGATGATAGTCAATATGTGAGTACATTCATTCTCTCTCTTCGTCCCTATAACAACTCTCCATATGTGTAGTTCTTTCCATCTATGTGTATTCCCATTGCAGACATTGATTCAATCTCATACTCACGATACTAACTATCCCAAAGACAAAAAGGTCCTCACTTACTAACATTCACTATCATGACTCTTACCTTCTCTTTCCTCATCACATTCATTTCAGTCCTTCATTCGATCTCATAGACAACCAGAACTAGTGGAGGAATCACGCAATACTCCAATAACAGTGAATGAAGTGAGTCCCTTGCATTCCCTTCCCTT
The DNA here is from genome assembly GCA_014805445.1 of Diplogasteroides magnus. Classification (NCBI taxonomy): domain Eukaryota; kingdom Metazoa; phylum Nematoda; class Chromadorea; order Rhabditida; family Diplogasteroididae; genus Diplogasteroides; species Diplogasteroides magnus. The sequence goes on along the minus strand of JACMIF010002787.1, from coordinate 2,421 downwards.
TCAATGTCTTATTCAGGTATGCAATCAAGTATTTGCGACTGAGAATGAATCAGAATTGGATGTGAGTTGATGTTGTTGGTTGAATTGAATTGATGATTGAGTTGCACGATTTGTATGAGAATGTTGTTGCATCAAAGAAGAAAAGAGAAAGAAAAGGAAGAGAAAGAAAAGGAGTAAGTGAAGGAAATGAAGTAAAGAGAAGAGAATCATTTAGACAAAAGAGAAGTTGAGAGTATTCATTCTTCCATTCACTCATGTTGATCCTGGTAAGGAAAGATAATGAAAGAAGAAGAGAAGATAATTCAGGATGGTTGAAGACATTTGAAGAGTATACAGTGGATACGAATAAGATATTGGACAACATGCACTCATTTATGATGAAGAATGAGAAGATGAAGTGAGACTTGACTCTACTCTCAATACTCATTCCTATTCAAGATTCATGTGGGCGGAATTCGTTTTCTTCGAACGATGGTGGTCAAAACAAAGTGAAGCAGTGAAGAAGAATGTTAGAGAGTGAGTAAAGGGAATAGGGAATGGACTAATTATTGATTCATTCAGATTAGTCAAATCAGAAAGACTCGAATTGACTTCTGGATCATGGGTTATGACTGATGAAGTAAGAATATCTCATCTACTCAAACAGATCAATTCTCCTTAACAGGCCAATGCATACTTTCCCGTCTCAGTGGATAATATCATCGAAGGACATCAATTCATCTATCGGGAGTTCGGAATCCTTCCTCGAGTCTCGTGGTCCAATGATCCTTTTGGATATTCCAATTCAGTCCCTTATCTCTTTGCAAAGGCAGGAATCAACAGGTACAGTACACCTACTGTAATGGACTGATTTGTGTGGTTAAGAACAGTAATCAATCGTATTCATCATTCAATCAAGGGTTTTCTGCAAGGAGAAAAGGCAATTCCATTCGAATGGAAACAATACTTCCCTCATGGTCTGTGCCTCTTTGTTCTCTTTTCATTGATCCATTTAGTCTCTCAATCTGATTCTGTTCTCACTCAAGTCCTTCCATATACTCATTATGATATTCTCAATTCATGTGGTCCTCGTTCCGATGTTTGTTGTCAGGTATTCATTCACTCTCATCTCTTTCCATTCAATTCACTTCAGTTTGACTTCAAACGTATTACTCATTGGAGTTGTCCTGGACCCAAACCCGTCGATATCACTTCATCCAATGTTAAGGCCAAGTCAGTTCTTCCCCCATTTATTGATTGATTTCATTCCCTCCAGGGCTGATCTTCTAGTAGATCAATTGAAGTCAATGTCTTCAATGTACGAAGCCCCTGTTATGTTGATGATGCATGGAGATGATTTCAGATTCGATATGATACAGGTTCCCTTTTGTATTCTTCTCCATTCACATTTTCCCTTTAGGAATGGCATCAACATCATGACAATTTCATTCCTCTTTTCGATGAAATCAACAAGGGAAATGAAGTTGAGATAAGGTTGATTCCCCCTTCTTGTCCTTATTCTATTCTTTCTTTCAGTTTCGGTACATTCAGTGACTATTTCAATCAATTGGAGTCATGGTACAATAAGAATAAATTGAGTCCATCCACAGTAACAGGAGATTTCTTTCCTTACATGTAAGTCATTCCATTATATTATCTATTCAGTGTGTTCAGGTGTGCATTGGGTGACTATTGGACTGGATATTACACAACAAGACCATTCTATAAGAAACAAGGAAGACAGACTCATGTATGGGTCTATTCATCTATCACAATCATTACTTGCATTTCAGCATTTGATTCGATCTGCTGATCTTCTCTCATCATTTGCTATTTCATCTGAAGGATTCAATTCCACTTGGGCATTCGCGACTCTTACAAAGGCCAGAAGATCTCTTCTTCTCTTTCAACATCACGATGCAATCACAGGTTGGATCATATTCATCTTTGTAGTTTATAGTTTGATCATTGAGGAACGAGTAAGATTCCTGTAATGGATAACTATTCCAAGTTACTACATGAAGCGAGTGAACTAGCAAGAGAAGTCATTGAGAAGACATGGCAGATATTAACAAAGAGAAAGGATAAAGTGGTTGGTTGTGTCCTAATTGTGTCCTTTCATTCCTCTTCAGTTGGAACATTCCATCACATACAACAAGAACATTGCCAAGACTCTTCTCAATATTGACCAAAACAACAAATTGTCAGTTTTCCCTATCGTTTCTCTTATTCGCCCCCAATCCAAGGGTCCCTCTCCTCTCTTCCCCCATCCCCTCTCCCCCTCTCCCCTTTGTAAACCGGCACGTGTGCGATGCCAGGGTCGGTTATCTATCGTTCCCTCCTCTTCGTTTTGTCTTCAGTAAGGGTCAATTCAGACCTGAATCTGAGTATGATGAGATCGGGTTATGAGTCCCCGTGACTTATACCGCTCGACTCTCAAGG
>JACMIF010002786.1:0-16659 GCA_014805445.1 Diplogasteroides magnus | reverse complement strand
GGAGGCCATCGAGAGTCCATTCGAGACTGCCCAAAGCTACAGTATCCGCGAAATCCGCGTTTGAATCGCCGCGCTTGCATGTTCAAGACACTTCGATTTTCACCTTTGACAGCTCGCCAGAGGCCAGGGAAAGACTTCCGGTCATTTTTACTTTCGATAACATGCGCCATCAAAATTCTGAAAATGAGGGGGTAATTTTTTCTGTGCAGGGATACTTTAAGCAACCCAATCACTTATTGTTTACGATACCTTTTGTTTCAGCACGGTTCCGCCTCAGCAATGGGCACGTAGTCAGCCCCAGTAACAGGTATAATAAAGAAGGGCAAATATATTTTCTTAGAACGCTTTTTATATGTTTTCACCGACTGTACGCAAATTTTCACGGCTTTTATCTTGTATTTCAATTGTTAGACGTAGAAACAAGTAAAATCGCCCAATTGAGATGCATGAAACTAACTGTTTATTTTCCAGAACCGTGCCTCGTCGCAGGAGCCCGGTTGCTGTGGTCATGGTCCGAGCGCTGTGGTAAGAATAAACTTCATCTCTACTCTCGCCTTATCGAAAGCCAAACCGCGACGCGACCGCAACAGCGTGAAGCGCATTTTATTTCGCTTTCTTAATACAATTTAAATAATTATTTAAATAAAAATATATTTGAAGAGCTGCATCAAGGCGTGGTCGCTCATCTTCGTTCTCTTCTCTGCTCTCATCGCTTGGATGGTAGTGTCAAGTGAACAAAAGTGGCCAGCGGACATCGACTTCAGGGCCTTTCGCATCGTGAGTATTAGGGTAGGCAACTGTTCGGTGCCGTTTCTGTGCCGTACTCATTCGTCCCGTTTCTCTTCCACGCGTTCCCGACCCTAGTGACCCTAGTGCCTACCCTAGTGAATACCCTAGTGAGTATCATTAAAGGGACCTTGTCACGATATTTGAAGTTAGTCTCAGATGAAAGAGTGCAAAATTCTGAGCAGAAAACTTGTTTACACGTATATTCAGAAATCGCTCGTATTCGAGATACAGCGCCTTAAAGGTACCCCCAGCCCCCAGGCTACGCTGTTTAGCAGCGATAAACAGAGTAGCCTGTGGGCTGGGGACACCTTTAAGACGCTGTATCTCGAATATGAGCGATTTCTGAATATACGTGTAAGCAAGTTTTCTGCTCAGAATTTTGCGCTCTTTCATCTGAGAATAACTTCAAAAATCGTGACATGGTCCCTTTAAAGTCTCACTGATAGCGTAACGATAAGTCATGCTCGGCACTAGAGACTAGGGAACTCGAAACGGGTATTTCTAACGTCCCTGTTCTGGTCCGAGCGGTCGTCCATAGACAACCGCTCGGACGAGAATAGGGATGTTAGAAATACCCGTTTCGAAGTCTCTACTAGAGACCGTGAAGCGGATATAATGTTGACTGCAGGTCATTTCTAGCTGTCTACTTCATTCCTAGCGGTCGTCTCTTACTTAGCATGGATGACCGCTAGGCATGCATTTAGACAGCTAGAAATGACCGGCTGTCAATATTGTATCCGTTTCACGGTCTCTGTTCGGCACATGATGAAAGGTCACTTCGAAGTGTGAAAAAGGAGCAGTTCTCTAACGAACGTTGAGACAACCGCTCAGCTGTTTAGTACCATTTCGTAATAAATAAAATGCGAGGAACAGCGCCATAGTACATTTCTCTTACACCTATTCGCTCTTTCAGAACTACGAAATTCTCTTCTTCCTTCTCATTTCCGCCGTTGGCTGCCTGACTTGGATTGCAATCGCGTTCCGCAAGCCGGATCTCATGTGTTGTGGAGCATTCTTGCTGGTGCGTGGTGCATTTTGACAAACGTCGGCCACCGTATTCCCGGTGTATAGAACAACGGCGCTGACCGCATCGCGTGAACTGCATTTCTTTTCATTTGCTTGCATTTCAGGGCGTACACATCGTGTGCGTTGTCGTCATCTGGTTCTACTCCATCATCATGGCCATCGTGTTGCATGCAAAGGCGGACGACGCTCATCATCACTCCGATATCGATTCTGATCATAAACTGTCCACTATGCTCGATGCTGCATACTTGGCATATTATCAACGTGAGTGAGAAACTCGAAAAACACAGATATTTAATTCCCCTTCAATGGCTCTAAACTATTTTAATTCATGAAATATAGAGGAAAAATCGGTTGTTTTTTTCAGGTTTCATGTTCTACGCGGCAATCGCTGTACTTTATTGCTGTCTGTGCTGTTGCGAGGTATTATGTTTTCGTTTATTTTGCTGTCATCACTTGATTTTATATAGTTTGGAAATAATTTTTGTACAAATAAAAGATATCTTTTCCAATATTGTTCAATAATGTTCGCGACTTAATGTTAAAAAATGATTAAAAAAATTTGCAGACCGTCGTCATCTTCCACTTTTGCCAGGTGCAGATTTGGATGAGCCGTTCGTCCCATTACGAAAAGGTTCGAATTTGCCGCGCGACCGCGTCGCATGCGGCCACGCATCGCTGTTAGGTGGCAAATCGAAATGTTTCCCTCTTCAGGCACCTCAAATTCCAGCTGCACAGATTGTCTAACAGTTGCGACGCGGGTCATAATACTGCTGAAATTTCGTACCTGAATACGAAATTTCGATTTGCATTCTTATTCGTGAATTTACTGGAGAAATAAACTATTTGAGACTACGTTTTGCTATAAACAGCAACCGCGACGCGACCGCGTCGCATGATATTTCGCAATAATTTCATCGTTCATCGTTATTGAAAAAAACTTGTCAATTACGGCACACAATGCGAATTACGATCAAACTCAGAGGTGCAATAGGTGATTTGGGAGATGTCGCAAAAATTGTTGAAGTTCACGCATTTGCTTATTCAAAGTAACGGCTGAGGTGAATTATGATTCCGTCTCATTCTATCATGATTTCCCCAGCGCCGGCGGTCGCCCCTCTTCTTCCTCCTTCGCCTGCGAAAGCTGCGCATGCCGCCCCGAAGGCCGATCCCCCGGGGTGAGACGACTGTGACCGCAACGCATCGAGACACGCGTCGCGGTCAGCCTCCTTCAGTATGATAGTGTTCTTTCAGTGCGGGTCCTCCTCAAGCCGAAATCGCCCCTGCTCCACCATCGTCTCCTCCTAGGGCCTCTACATCTCCCAAGGCACGTATTGCCTCAGGGTGAGTTCATCCCAGACCGCAACGCATCTGAACGTGCGTCGCGGTTTACAAGCTTCTTTCAGATCTCTCAAGGATCCCGGATGTTTCGGCAATAAAGGAAGCGGAGTGGTCCCCTTAGGCGCTGCGGTCGCGTCGCGGTTGGATCACGAAATATTTCGTCATAGGCCTGCGTGAAGATCTTCACAATCGTCTTCGTCCTGCTCTCTGGTCTCATCTGCTGGTTGGTGGTTTCGAATCACCTACAATACGGAACCGACGTAGAAGTCAAATGGGCATTCGGAATGGTGAGCACGCGACGCGACCGCAACGCATGCAATATTTTTATTGATTTTCTGCAGACCTTCGAAATGCTCCTCTTCCTGCTCATCATTTTCGTCGCGTTGCTATCTTGGCTGGGAATCGCGTTCCGCAAGGCGGACCTCTTGCAGTGTGGGAATTGTCTCTTGGCGAGCGGCGACCGCAGCGCGAACACGACGCACGAGATTTCATCATGATTTCGTAATTCAGGTGATTCACCTCATCTGCCTGTTCTCCCTCGAAATCTACCAGTTCGTTGCCATCTCCAGAGACGTGGCTGACATAAATGGGTTGAGCGAAAAGACGATTGCGGTTAGACTGCTCTTTCCTATTCTCCGCCCTCTCCGGACAAGATGTATTTAAAGAAGCCGTAAACAGTGGTGTCCCATCGTACTAGACGACTACTTTCAAGATTGCTTAGAAAATTTCTAAGTGCAGCTATCGTTTCCAACTCAAATGATTTGCATGTGACGAGACGTCACACGAGTCTTTTTTCGAATTCCCGCGCGGTCGGTTCCAGGGAAGCGCGGGAATTCAACTTTGAATTTCAACAACGCGGCGAGGAAAGACTTTTGAGAGATGAAAATTAGCGATCATACATAATCGAATGTACTCTACAACAATGCACTTCCAGAATAGTTGACCCGGAATCTCCCCTGACGGCTTCTTTAAATACTAGCTCACTCTTAATTTAATAAACGAACAATTAGAAATAACCTGCAATGAACAAAAGCTACGAAGAACCTTGAATTGATAGGAGAGAAATTTCCCATCTTTATTCACCAACCAACTTCGCTAATTTCTACAGGAGACAGTGACTTCAAATTCCTCGTCGACTACCACGCTACTTGTACCCGCCAATGTAGAAGAATCCTCAACTACTCAAGCAACAACCACCACCATCAACCCAGCGCTGCAGCAGGCTGAAAGCCGTACAAATCATTATTCTTTGTGCAAGACGATAAGAACATCGATCAATTGCCGGTTAAACCGTATAGTAAGAGAGACGAGAGAAATTTGACATATAGTAATGAGTAGGTACTCTAGCATAAATCAAGCCTTTGGTTCTCAAGAAGAAAGCTCCGCTTAAGGATACGACTTCCACTTTGCCATGGCGTTCGTCTACCCGATTCCTCTCATCTGTGAGGTATGTTCCTGTTAAATATAGAATAAATTAGTTTTAGAATGCTATAAATTTTGCAAGCAAATTGGAAAAATGATGGATTTTTGAAAAATGCAGAAAAGTTCAGATCGTCGCAATCGTGACGTTCAGCCGCACTCAGGCGTGGATGAAGAGCGTTGAGGAGCACGAGAAGGTGCAACAAATCGGAAATTTGACCCAACGAACTCTTTGACGCGACGCGTCTACTGAGGGCGACGCACTCGACGGCTTGAAAAATAGTCTTCAGGTTCAAAATCGCGCCTCCGTCCACACTTTGTAGTGGATTCTTGACGTTCTTCGTCTCTCACGAGAAATTCCTCAGTCCCAATCCACAAAATAAATCTATTTGAACTTCGCCCACTTACCCGGCCGATGTTTGCATAAATGTGATCGATTATCGATTGGTTGGCTCAGTACAAACTACATATTTGCATTACAAACTACAAACAATATTAGACAAAGAGTAACAAAAATGCATTCGTTCTCCCGAATTTCTTGCGATCGATTGTCTATCATCTGCGAGAGACAACCCCTCCTAATGAATTAGTGAAAACGAGTGCACTAAATTAATCGATTCAGAGTAATTTCGAGTGATGTGGCCATTAGAGACCTCGAAAAGCATATTTCTAACCTCCCTGTTCTAGCCCGAGCGGTCGTCCTTCAACCTCATAGACAACCGCTCGGACGAGAATAGAGAGGTTGGAATTATGCGTTTCGAGGTCTCTAGTGGCCATTAGTTCATTCTCGCGAAATCATTAGTCTATTCTCCTAGTGCAAATGTCATTAGCATAGTCTCCGCGAAGCTGTTGTCTAACACATGAGAGAGACAACCGCTCCGAGGAGATTAGGTAGGCGAATGAGGAATGTACTTTAGTACTGATTTAGAAATCCTAGTCATCACTCACACCTCATTCCACCATGCAGTTCCCTCGTCCGGCAGTCGTTCCTCCTCCCTTCCCTTCTTCCATCCCTCCTCCTCGTCCCCCACCAGCGCCTCCACCACCTGGAACCGTCCCAAGACCGCCAAATGTCGTGATGACGTCATCACAAAATGTCCCTCCATCCCCAAGGCCCAATCAGACTCCGCCGATCAATGTTGGACAGCCAATCAATGGAGCTCCCAAGCCGATGACGTCATCACCCAACTTTCCTCCCCCGGTCATCGGAACAATCGTTCCTCCGCCGCCTGGTAAGGTAAGTATGATGCGAATTCCCGTGACTGTACATGGTCTAATTACTCGAGATCCGAAATCAATAGTAAAGGGCAATTGCCATTCGTCTAATCTCTAGTGGTCGACTGTTTGAGAGAACACAAGCAAAATGAGATTAGACGAATGACAAATGCACCTTACTATTCATTTGGATATCCTAGTGTCCTTTCTTTTGCCCTCCCCCAAAATATTGTTGATTCAGATGACGTCATCAAACGAGTCCGACCTGCCGTCGAATGTGACGTCATCGACGAATCTCGTCGATCCTGCGCTCCAGACACCCGAGCAGTCGAAGTCGTCGTCGTCATCGATCATCAGGTCATAAGCTCCCAATGACTGCTGGGGACATTCGTTTCATAACAGTTTCTTGAGCATTGAAAATTACTCTTAAATCCCACACAGTTTTCTGTGTTAGAAGCACTATTTTACATGAAAAGGCATTATAAAATGATAAAAATACGCGCGTCATGGATCATTGAATATGCTTGTGATTGGAGGATTTTACTATTTATCGGAACTCATACATTACAGGCCTCCTCCCAACCCTCCCGTATTCAAGAGGCCCCTCCAGCTGCCGAAGCAGCCCGGCCCGGACGACGAACCGCAGTGTTGCGAGAGCAGTGGACAGGTGGAGAATTCAAAACGAAAAAGTAATTCATTAGTTCAAGCCGCGACGCATCGAGCAGAGCGTCGCGGTCGATTTCGTAATCGATTTCGCAATAATGACGAAATTACATGACGCGTCGTGGTCGGATTTCGTAATAATGACGAAATTGCAGTGCTGCATGAAGGCATGGACGTTCTTCCTCGCTGCACTCTTCGGCTACTGTTGTGTGCAGTTCGTGCCGAGTGAAGTGAAGGCGTTCGGCGTACAAGAATCCGCGAATCATGTGGTGGGTGAATGACTTCTTCTAGTGAGGGCACCCGACTTAATCGGGAGCGGAGTTAGGACATCCTTCTGGCAGATCAATCCTGTTTATTTCATGAACACTTGATCATGACTGTTGAACGGTTGTATAATGTGATAGAACTTACATAGAACTTTATTACGGACAACTATGAAATGACGATGAAATCGGTCTTCCATTCAAGATTCAAGTGTTTTGGCAATGTATAAAATTCGCTGTCATGTATTTTGAGCTTAAACCTAGCCCAAATCTTACACCATTCAAAAATCTTATTGTAGATCATCGTGCTCGCCCTCTTCTTCCTCATCTTCAACGCCGCCTTCCTGGCGTGGTTCGGAATCGCCTTTCGCAAGGCCGAGATCATACTCTGCAGCATCCTCATCTTTGTGAGCTTTTGCAAACGTCGACTACCGTATCCGCACCACACCACAAATCAGAAATTATGATGAAATCATTATTCAAGCACTCACTTTACATGTATTACAATTTTTTGTCAAAATCAGCAGTAGCATCTCGTAGTTGCAATAAAAGGTTTTTTTTGTTATTTTACAATCCTCATATACCGTATTCCAGTTCCTGCACTTTACCATTCTTGCTGGCTTCACAGGGTATATGCTATACGCGACGTATATCGGTACAACCCATGCGATTTAATCCTGTTACAAAATGTAATATTACCAAAAATAATGCAAAAATCAAGCATAAAAAGACGAAATATCGGTCAATATTCCAATGAAACGATCATTCAGTCAGAGTGGAAGCCACTAAAGTCGCGGAGAAACGCGAAAAAGAGGGAGTCACCTTGTCTCCGGCCGAGCTTGAAAACAGCAACGGTCACTGTTTTCGAACCATTAATATTACGCTATTCCGTAAGACGCTAGAAAAGTCCTCGTTATGACGTTATATAAATTAGAAATGAGCAGTTCATTGATAAAGATTATTAAATATTTTTATTTTATGTACCTTTTTAGTTTTCTGGGTGTACCTTGGCGTGACTCTGCTCTTTATATGCGCTCTCAGTTGTGAGGTTTGTATTTATATTTACAAATATTTAATTCATTGAATACCTTAATCAGGTGTTTCTCATTCGCCCGTTCTGCGCGGTCAAGTCGTGGGTGGGCAGGATGTATCCGCCAGAGCAGATAAGGCCAAGGAATTCGGATAAGGATAAGGTATAGATATCCAAGAGGCAAGATTAAAAAGAATGGAGCAGCCAAAATCAGCGAAAATTTAATTCCCAGCCATTCGGGACTCAAATACTAAAACTTTTCCAGAGTTGTCTTGATATTTCAGCAAAAATTAGTTCATAACAGTTTCCCACTCTAGCATCTTCAATTCGCGAGATCTTTTCAGAAACGTGGGAAGATCACTGGTTTCGCCAGCAAGGACGACATCAGGAAGACACCCAAAGACTCCCTAGTACTACCCGTTTAGTCATGCGGAGTCAATGAAACTGTGGAGTCCCAGGGTGGTATCACATATGGAGGCTTATTAGGAAATAGTTTTGATAATAACAATGCTTTTTAAAAACTAATAGATAGTGACTTGGTGCAAATCACTTTTCACCTTTCTAGTCAATCAATACTCGAAGTTCCATATGCGATACCGCCTGCTAGGATGAATGACAAGAGCGCCATGTGTATTTCGCTGTGGTGAAATGTAAACAAGACCGGGTACTAGTCTGTCCGTTTATTCATTATGACGCAAATGTCCATGGCGCTCTTGTCTTGTGTCCAGTTTCTTTCTGAGGAAATTCGCCCAATACTGCTGTTGCTCTTGCATAAATGTGATCGATTATAACTTTTCCGGTCTTCTCATCACAAGTCCCGGAAACATATTTCATTATGATAATGTTAGCCTTTTTCTAACGCTAGGAACATTTTGAGATTAAAACAGCCATATGAAAAAAGACGACAATACGATGCTTTGTAGTCTATAGTCTATTTTCATGTTTGTAGTATGAGATCTCTATCTATTCTTTTCTCGAGGTGTTGCTTGGTTTCACTTCTCAATATCAATAGAGCAATGGAAGAAATATCGTTTTTGTCACTGCGGTCAAATATATACATTCCTTTTGCTCCGATTGTCCAATTATCTACGATTCAAATTTTACTTATGAATATAATCATAAATTTATTTCTTACGCTTGGTCATAAACTGAGAGGCAAGTACTACAATTGATCATAAAACGACAAAGTTGAACATTGCAAAGCCTGGGTCAAATCACGACTAGAGGTTTTGCTTGAATGAGATCAATTGGTCGATTATTCTACTGGGAAAGATTCAATGGTTGATAATGGTCCCTGAGATAAAGGTGGTGAGCAAGAGTTCCGTAGAAGGAAGAATAGACGTTGTATTCCATTATACAATCACTACACTCGAGCCATCATCGCGCGCAAATGAAGATTGTGAAGGTTGAGGCGACGGCGAGGCTCCTGCAATGAAAAACATTCAAAATATGTCATATTTTCGTTATATGAAATTTAATTGAACAATTTAATCACTAAAATAAATAAAATTAAGTGAAAACATACAATAAAAGGGACGTTGTTCTCATCTCTGAAGACTTCTGAGGACTCGGATGCTTGATCGAGGGTTCGCGACCAGATAGGGCTGAAATGCAACAATAATATGCACTGATTTATTATACTAAGGGATTCAAACTAGGGGTTCTAAAACGGCAATAATGTGCATTTCTCATTCTTATATTCTACTCGGAGCTGTTATCTATCCCTCGAAGAGATATCCGCTCCGCGGAGATTAGACAGATGAGATATCCACTTTTCTACCGAATTGGAAGCCCTAGTTCAAATAATAATAAAAATCTTTAAAAAAGGTGAAGTTTAATATTTAATAAACTCACTCTCCACCAATGTATCCTAGTGGCTTCTTGTACAGTCTTCGACGGAAGATTTCCTTTTCTTCCGAAGAACTCAGTGGAATGACAGCAGCCATGGCTTCTGAGACGATGATGATTGTGATGAATAGAGAATACAACTGCATTGTGAATGATTTCCCTGTTCTTCCCTTTTCTTCTTTTATACCCGAACATTCCGTTCAGCACTACACCCCGCCTCTTGGTTTTCCGTCATTTGATTGTAGTCTACGTACAAAATGATCTCGAAACGCACCCGGCGACTCCAAAGAACGGCCAATGGTTGGGAATTACAGTACTTTTTAACGGATTTTGGCCACAAAGAACGAGCATTTCCTATGAAGTCACACTTTTCTCAGACATGATCTGATTATTCGTTTCGGACGAATTTCGTCATGTGAACGGGAGACGGGGGAATTCCCAAGAGAATAGAGCAATGAAACAAGTTAATAGTACGAACTTTATTAGGTGCAATTGAAATTCATGCACATTTCTTCATGAGCAGGGGCTGGACATTTGAATGATTGAACGTTTAAACAAATCTGCAATCATAATTTAAAAAATCTAACTTTTAGAATTTCTCACTATCCTCCGCTTTTCTCTACCAAATCACCTTCTGCTACAACTCCAAGTATTAGGAATATCATCATTGATTGTAGTGCAGAATGCACAGTAATGTGCATTGTCGGAAAAATTAAGTATTGATGCTTTCATTATATCAAATTTTTTAAGGAGTTGAGTAAATCCGGTAAGATCATCGATCCAAAAACTAGCGATAGACAAGTGAGCCCTGGACTATACTGCTCCACAATAGTGAAATAGACTTCATTCTCTGTACAACGTATAATTTCCGATGCCATTATGAACATCTGGGCCATATTCCTTTGAACTCCTTATTCCCCTCGAAGTTTATTTCATCGCTCTTCTCTTATTGAATTGCTCTCACGTGTTGACACTTCTATCAAGTTTCCCTCGCGCGGTCGATGAACTGCGAAGGGTTTAATGTCAAGAGAAAAGTAAGAAACATTCAAAAAAGATACTCCCATACTCTTCACTGCTTACTTTGGAGCACTACCTTCGAAGATGCAGCTGCCTTTACTATTGATTTCCTTTATCTTGTCTTCCCACGCACAGCAACAGGCGCCAATGTCGTTGGACAATGAAAGGTAATCAAATAAAATCATAATTCTATGAAAATAACAACAAATTGCAGAGACTACCTCCGTTCGCAACTGTATTTGGTCAAGCCGATAGGCTACATTGGAGGAGAGTGAGTATTTTTCTTTTCTTTTTCTCCCACTGTTTTCTGAACAGTTTCATAAGCAGTCAACATTTAAAAAAGCTATAATCACTTTCAGACCGATCTATCCTCGTGCATTTGAGCGCATTTCTGGATCGTCCGAAGTATTTCTGGACGAAAACAATGTGCCCTATGTGGTAAGCGTTTGCTTTTTTACTGGTCCTAGATAAAAGTACCGCAAAATTTTGCTCATGCTTATAGCATTGTGGCGCAAATGTTTCTTGGACATATGGCCTTTGTTTCAAAGAGTGACACATCTTTGCAGGGCCCACAACGCCATATATCAAACCTCCGCGGATTTCGTCGTTTACAATACATCGGTTAATGGAAATCGCTCTAGTTGTCAATATACCTTGATCTCATAAAATTGATATTTTCGTCTTCAATTTCACAGTGTAGGAGTAGTAAATTGATAATTCACATTGCTCATTGCACATAGATTTCTTCTAGGATAAGTCTAGCCCGGCCAGCGGCAGACAGATACGATTACCTTTGTCTTCACATATGTTATTGGTTGTCCGATTATCGCCTTGAAGGATATAACTAGCGTTAGGAAAGATAATGCGAAGGGGAAGGAGAATAGTCTCTAGTATCTGATCCACTTGTGACTTATTGTGAGGGTATAAGACAGAAGTCATCGACTCTCGCACCGGCGAAAATGGAGCAGGAAATAGTGTGAAGCGCAGAACAGTGTCCTTCTGCGAAGATTCAGCTATCTATTTGGGTTTCTAAATCGGAAGCAAAGTTCATTGGTCATTCGTCTAATCACCGCAGAGCTGTTGTCTCTAAGTTCGGCAAACAACGGCTCCGGGTGGATTAGATGAATGAGAGATGCACTTTATTACCGATTTAGAAACCCTACTAACTATCATGTTTCTCCCAGTTTTCTTCACGGTTCATATTCCAAAGCACGTTATCTCAAACAGAAAGATGAGTGACCTTAAGAGAAGTGAAAAGAAGGAAAATGAGAGCGGCGATCATTCATCTACGATCAAAGTTTCGCATAGCTCTTCCATCTTTGAACTTGTGTTCATCTCTTGAAATGCCATTGAAATATTTTAATAAGAAAACGGCGTGTATTAACGATTTGCTAATGAATACGAACGAAAAATCAGAGGAGGTTTGTCCATATTATTCATGTTAACTGAAAGTTGAGTCTATATGTTGCTCTTAAAATTTATTGAGAATAGCGCCTGGTCAGAGAAACGACGAAATATCAAGCAATGTAGAGAGTGCACAGTCGTCAGCCGGATGGAGTGTACGCGGCAAATAAACATTACTAAAAATGTGTATGCTTGCACTGATAAAATTAGTGAATGTGTCTCCATAAGATGAAAGTTTCGCATATCATTTCTAGATAGATGTTGGGATCGCCTTCATCATACGTCAGTAGCCAAAAGCACACGAAGATCAACAAGTTGTGATGACTATTGTGAGTGGAGATTGAAACGGGTTCACGATGAAATAGTCATCGTTCAACAATGAAAAGCGATCCTTTTCCCACGTGCATTGATCATTGTACGTCACAGAAAAGCGTGCGGTGATGAGAAATCAGCGATCTAACGATAAGCACAGTGAATCCTATGATGACAAGAAATGAGATGATAAATTATATATTCTGGTTCGAAGTATTGGGGGCTAGTGATTTGAGTGATTTTCAGCTTATTCATACATGATGACGGAACACTTCCTGCTCACTTGACTGTAGTCGATGAAGACTTTTATAATAAATTCTATTTGAAGCCTTCATTTTTTTGTTCTTGTTTTAGAAATTTACTGCCCTGTATTCGGATTCTTCATACAATAATTTTATGAGGCCGGTCACAAAAGCGGCGAGACGACTGTGGCCAAACTCCCGAAAGTTGTTTTGATTTGCCTGAAACTCAAATATGTCACTCTAGTAGAGCCCCTTAGAACCACTGAGAAGTATGACACCTCAATACGGCCTCCTCTGCGAGAACGGAGGCGTCAAAGTTGTTGGCTTTTAAGGGAATGAAATGGAATTAACATCACTTTTTCCTCTGTATCTATTGAATTCCGGTAAAAGTTGAGAAAGTTTATGTAAACAATTCAAAAGAATAAATCTGCGCGGATAAAAGTATCGTTTGATATTCGTCGCCGCCTCTAAACAGAAGAATATATTAACAGCTATATTTTCAGACTGGCTCAATTTTACTACGCTTAAAGTAGGCCACTTTATTGATTGATGACGTAGTGAGAACATTCAAGTTTGAAGTATGTATTTTGAACATTGAGCCTTTGTGCCAATCAAATGATATTTCTTCCAGACTCATTGTAGACAAAAAATCTAATTATATCGTTTCCCGGCCTCTTTCCTTGTACAAATTCCCACAGATAAACGTTTCGATAGTGTTCTTTGCACTGTAATAATACAATATCTACAATATTAACCGTGTAGGAATATACGCTACGAGGATGCTAAAATGATTTTACTACTGCGGTAAACATTTAAAGTCGCTAAATAACAATGTAGTTGTTGGAAATGTTTTATTTCGGCGTTCCGTAGTATTGCTTTTGCAAATAAAGACTTGCATCCGCAGCTCAATGAAAAACCATTCATATTCTTGCAAGAACGGATAATCGTGAGCATTTTCTCCATATCAATGAAGCCTCTCTAATTCCCTCTTCATTCTTTCGTGATGCTCACTCCTCGACCGGTCGATGAGCCCCCGCCTCCGCCCGGCGAGACTCCCCTCGTCGATCTCGCGTCCAAATCGGTCGACAACAACAAGCCGTCGACCGCAACGCAACGCCCGCGCCCAACACCGACGCCCGTGACCGCCCTCCATACGACCACGGCTGTAGAGGTGCAAACTACAAACTACAGAGTTCATACTACAATCTATTGTGCGATTTTCAGCTCCAATACGAGACGAGAACTGACATTGAACGTACGCCCGTTCGTCACATGCAAACTACGGAGCCGTACTGCTGCGGGCACAGCGCATCTGTATGATGAAATTATGATGAAATCTCACGCGACGCGCGCAATGCTATGACGCGATTACAGTGCTGCCTGAGCAGCTTCGTGCTGTTCGTCGCACTTCTGACCGGCCTCGTCGTATGCGGATTCGTCTTTTTCGAACTGGACAACGGACACAACAACTACTTCTCAAATGCAAGCGCGACGCGGTCGCGTAGCGGTCCTACCGTACACCGCTCAGGGATTCGTTGTGATCATCGGGCTACTGATGGCGTCCGTGGCAGTTCTCTCATGGCTCGGACTCGCCCTGCGCAACCACGTCCTCCTCAGGGCTGCAATTATTTTCTGGTGAGTGTTGCGAAACGTCGGCTACCGTAATCTACTTTGCTAAATTCAGTTTCCGCTCATCATACTCATGTTCACATTCGGGGTCGCAGCGCCGTTGCGGTAACTAGGCAGCAATATCTCGACCTGGATCATGTATGTTTATGGCTTAAGGCATTTACTTGTGAAAATCAATGAGCTAAAATAAAATCAAATCAAGTACATCTGATTTTCTTGCATTTTATACTGTGGTAGCATATCAGGAGCTTGGAAAAATGGGTTCATTGTTGCACATTTTAGGAGACGAAAAATGCACGCGTTTTGTTCTTCATCTTCATCAGCCTGTTCGCCTTCATAATTCTCGTCCTTCAGGTGCAAACTACAAACAACAAAGATCAAACTACAATCATTTTTCCAGTTCATTCTCTTCTGTTGTCTCTGTCCCTTGAAGAGATACTTCATACGTCTTCAGACTGCTACTCGGCCAGGTTAAAACTACAAACTACAGAGTGCAATAATGTCTTTGCAGTTCGCCCTCAAGTCGTTAGCAGTATTTCCGAAGAAAAAGAGACCTTGGTCAGTTCAAAGTGCAAAGCGTCTGATCAAACTACAAAATACGTATGTTTTTAGCTGTCAACGACGATTACTGAGACTACGCAGCACTAATCTGCCCAGATGACGTCATCATCTGACCATTGACTACGCAGAGCGTCGAAGCGATAAAAACATAATATTGAATTTAAATCGTGAATTTCGTGCACATTCCTACCACGTGAAAAAGAGAAAGATCCATCGACGTTTATGAATGATAAATGAGAATTATGATGTTTCGTCATTTTGCAATTTTCTTATTGGCATCGATTGATTTGCATACAAAGCACATTCGGCTTAAATCCCACAAAGCTTCTCATTTCACGTGGTTGCTCCCATCAAAAATGGCCTGTACTACTACTACTTCCTCTACCTCGTACAAACTCGTGCCTCTGAAACAAGTGAGTTCTTCCTCATTTCTCTCTATACCGGCTAAAGTATGCCCACCCTGGTTCTGTCATCTGTGAAAAGTCGCCAACCGTAATCCCACCCTTTAACTTTTCAGACCCCGAGTGCAATCGAGCCGGAGGACTTCGATCGGCCCGGCGAGCCGCGTTTCTGTGGAATGCCGGAAATGGTGAGTGTTGTCAAACGTCGGCTACCGTAAACCATTTATTGTGTGATCGACGAATATACGGTAGTATGGATTCTTATTTGCAGAACTGTCTCCGCGGTTTCTCCCTCAGGATTGCTATCGTAACGTTCATTAGCTGTTGCTTCGCGATGTTCATGGCAATCGATAATGGAGAGGGCACCGCCATGCATATTGTGAGTTTGTGGTGTGGCGATTGGGAAACGTCGACTACCGTAACCGACTACAGTTCAGCCAAAAAATTGTTTAACATTTCAAAATTCTTTGAAAAAAACAATGTTTTGGTAATGCATTCAAGCCGTTTAGTGCGAGTTCATTTTGGTAAACGTCGGCTACCGTAACCCTTCCTCACTCAGGGCATTCCCATCATGTTTATCATGATGGTCATCGCTGTTACCGTACTCGCCTGGTTGGGTCTCGCCACACGCAGACATGACATACTGCTTGCTGGCATCATCATCATTGTGAGTGTGCGAATTGGGAAACGTCGACTACAGTATCTCGCAAATTAATAATATTTTCCAAGAATGCTTCAGCATACAAAAAACGCAATACAATGGTCCAAATGCCATGCACAAAATAGAAATCATCGACTACCGTATTCCTTACAGTCGGTCGATTTCCAGGTCATAATTGTCATCTGCGAATTGACGCTGCTCATCTATCTGATATGGCTCATTCACAAGTGCATGAACTACCACAAGTTCAGCAAGTACTACAGCGATGAGATGAAGGTAAATATGGGAAATTGATCTTGTTATATAAAAAATTCTTGACAATTTGTTATCAAACTATGAAGGAGAACTCGAAATAATGTAGTTGTCTGTTCAATGGGGGTATTTGGTTAACTTTCAGGCGGCAAAATCAGCCAATCGTACCGGTAACCAGGATCCGCCAGAGGAAACGGCACTCGAAGCTGGTATGCAGCAAAAGATGTGAAAAAAATGGAAACTATTTTTGAAGTCGCAAAATTCATCGCGCTTTTCTGCATCGCTTTCGTCCTTTTCTCGTTCAAGGTCGGTTTTTCCTCTACGCGACAGAAGCGTTGCGGTCGCGTCGCGGTCGACTTGCACTACTTGCATTGCATCATGATGATGCAGTTCTACGACATTCGCAAGTGGCTGAAGGGAGAACAGGTGGGTCTCGCCTGAACGCAGCGCTTTACTGACGCGTTGCGGTCGGCGAAATATACGATATCTTTTCAGGAGGACAGCTCCATGTCTCGGCGCTGAAGAAACATTCCCAAGGATTTTCGAAATATGGCCCTGCAATACCTATCTGCGATACACGAAGTTT
>JACMIF010002785.1:0-16667 GCA_014805445.1 Diplogasteroides magnus | reverse complement strand
CCGCAATGGAGAGTACTCAAGTAGTGTGATTTTTCTGATTTTTACTAGAATTGTTGGTTAAGGCATAACAATGGGGGGAAATTTTCAAAAGTGTGTCACGCTCGTCCCGCTCGTCCCTCAGTGAAGCCTGCTTCTCACTGTAGAAAATCCCAAACATTGCATTTTTTCACTTTTTTTCGGTATTTTTTCCCATATCTCCTTGTAAAAAATTCGAGGGGATTAGCTAAAGGTAGTTTTAATGTTCACTCGTTATGGGCTCTTCAAAGATACATAGTAGGATCGAAAACCTCGAGACCGGTCCAAACATGTCCATTGTAAGCAACAAAGTTGCTCGTCTCGTCAAGATCAGCAACTATCATGTTGGCAGTATTTCATGAAAATGAAAATGGAAGGAGTTATGAGTTGTGCTGAAATGTACTGTGCGGAAGTGTCCAAAGTGTATGTGTGCATATTTCGTGATCCCGAAATGTAAAATGTTTCGCACACTACATATAGTAGTGTGTGAAATATCCTTATGCCTGCTATCCGACGCAACTACCAGGGGGCGTCATCGGTGCAGGCAATTTTTGTCCGTTTACCCAATAATACCATTTGAACTAGCATGGCACTTGCGGCATTGCAGTCGCCGGCTGTCCCCATCGCCGCCTTTAATGGAAGCGTTGGTGCTCATTTCAACGGTCACAACAAGAACATACACATCAGCCATCACAATCGGGAGAAGTATTTCGAGGTGAAAATCAGCGTATATTGAAGCGCGCCAAAAATGCACGACTTGCAACAAGAATGATGAACACAGTCTTGCCATTTACACAAGCAAAAAATTCTTAAACAACACACATTTCCTCTTCTCTCACAGTCAAACAGTCAAGGGTTGCAAATATACCACCACAATTATTTGTGAATCTCTTGCGTAGACGGGAGAATCGTGTCCTCACAGTCTTAATTTATTTCTCAATTGCTCAAGATGATAAATTGATTGCGATGAATAGAAAGGGAACGTTGCGATGGATAGTGAAAGAGCGACAGAGAGAAAGTGGAATAGTGATTGAGTAGAATGCGCATCCCCTACTCGTTGTATGACTGTTTGACCATGTGTTTCATATCCCTCTCCTCCCTCTTGTTTGTTCTTCTCTTGTCTTCTCACCTCCTATCACTGCCAGTCTTCGTTGTCTTCCACTCCGACCGGTCTTCGTTGTCTCGTCTCTTCTTCTCTTATCAACTCTCATCCTCTTCTCCCATTCCATAGTAGCTTCTCCCCCAATCAATCCATTTTGTTTGTTTCCCTTGTTCACCCTCTGTCCCCATTCCCATTCCAATGACAGTCCCTGTCAGATCGATTGCATCTTTCACATGACTGAACTGCATCGAAGGAGTCACAGATGGCCATATAGACATCACTCCCAGGTGAATCCCCTCCCCCAGTTGATATTATTGTGGAAAACGGAATTGATAATTCCCATGTCTCCTATAGGGTTACGTTGATTATCTGAATTTATTAAGGAATCCTGAAACATATCTTACTGCCACTATGACCATGACATTTTCATCGATATTCCGATTAATACTTGTTCAAATGTATCCAAAATGATTTTAAAAATACGTTTTAATCACTCTTCATCAAAATAATTTGAAATAATGAAAAATAGCTCATATTCGCACTTTCACAGAGGAGTTCACTTATGCTTCATTACTCAAATATATATAGAAATTAACACTTTGCGATCAAGAGAGGAAGTAATTTTTGAGAAAGAGTGCTTATATTATCAATTTCGTTTTCCACATTATAGAAACATTCATTGAGAGTCGTCGATCTTCCCTGTATTCACCCGCAGTCCTCCCTCCACTTTCATCACCTCTCTCTCATAGTCTTCACTCCCTCACAGGGTAATCATTCTGTACTGTGGAGACAAGAGCGCGTTGTAGATGTAAGGAGAATGCAGAATGGGCAGTTAATGTGAGGGAGGATAAGAAGGACATGAATGGTGGGATGAACGAGCGAGAGAGGGGCAATAGAGACAATTTCAGTCGAAATGAGGCCTGTCGTGAGAAGAAGAAGATTCGTAAAGAGAAAAAGTATCAATCTGGAACCAGATACAAGTGTTATCCTTGCACGAGGAGTGTCTTCATCATCAGAAGAGGAAGAAGATAAGGGAAGACTGAGAGGTTTGATTCCTCTTTGATTGCCTCCAATCTCTTCTTCTTCTCCTCCTTCTTCCCTTTCTTCCTCTCTTATCAATATGCTTCCTGTACAGATTGATCCCCTTTCAGTTGTACCCGCCAGAAGGAATCGTCGTATCCGAGACAGGGCTCATCTCTCAATGGGCACTCTTCCCCTCTCTCATTCCATTCTCCCTTCTTCTACTCTTAATAAGTCACAATCTGTGGCTGACCTCACACACAATGAACCTCTCGACTTTTCATCTCATGCATCTGTATCCAGGTTCATCCTCCTTTTTATCTCTTCTCACATTCTTCTCAGATGGACTTCTCATATCCTAGCTGAACTCGAGTCTCTTCCCTCTTCCTCTACTACTGATCTCTCTTGTCCTCCTCCAATTCCCCCTCATCGCAATCATTCTGATTCCCCTTCAGAATCCATCCGAGGTTGGACATTCTCATCTATTTCATCCCATTCATTCTTCCTTTAGCTTCTCAAGAGTTTGAGTCCTCTCTCTCACTCTCCAGTGTTGACACTCTCAAGGTTGAGCTCTTGTGATAATAAGGCAAACGATGGGCATTGTAGAAGGAGGAGGAAGAGGGAGACACACAAGGAAACCATCTGGACAGACAATCTATCAAGGAGGATAAAGTGAAAGGAGGGCAGGACTTGTTAGAGGGTCAATGGACAATTGATGACAGACACCCACTACTTGAATCCATATCCAGGTGGAGTATCGTTGTTATCCCCTGTTGATGAATAAGTATATTGAGATTGTCTCGTTGTGTATATGAAGATGAATTGGAAGATGTAAATGGAAACGATTCCCTTAGTCAATGGAGAAGAGACAAGGTAAGAGAATCATTCAACCTTTGTTGACAATGTATTGCATTGATGCTCCTTTATGGTTGTTCCTTCCTCTTTCTTTGACTTTGAATGATTCATTCGTTCTCTTCCTTCTGTGACTATTGCCCATGTTTTGAATGTGTCTGACCCATCGAGTGTAATGTCTTTCCTTCTCTCCATTACATCGCGCAGTTCCCATTGCAAGTCCTTCCCTTCCCTCCTTCAGTCACTCTTTGTCTCTTCCATTCATGTTCACTCCCTCTCTCTCTCTCTCTCTATCACAACTGATAACATTTCGTTCATTCTCTCACAATGCAGTTCCTTCCATTCTCTTCCCTCTAACCATGCTTCCCCCCTGTGTATGGCCCCCTCCATTCACTCATTCGTCATCCATACCTTCAGGAGGATTGTCGTTCTCGTCTCAATGCACCTCTTCCTCCCCTACATTCTCCTCCTTCAGTACAGTCAGTAGTCTCAGATCTCTTCCGATCACTTCCCCTCAATCCGAAACAAGTGAGTCATTCCGTCTAAGAGGTACATTCTCCCTATCGATAGACGCAATCACTAACGATCACGTTGCGTTGAATGAGGTTGAAGGAAATGAGTAATTAGTGTCAATGACTCTCAATGGCAGGACGTGTCGACTCAAACTTCGCCTCCTCTTAGCAGATCGAATTCTTTCGATTGGGTCGACCCTTCTACTCACAATCGTTCCCTTTCACAGTGAGTCATGTGAGAAGGGGAAGAGATTGGAATGGAAAGATCAGGAGGAGTGAAAGGATTGAATCGAGTGGAGAAGAAGAAGCTGATAGAGAAGTGAGAGAAGTGAATGAAGGAAAGAAGAAGAAGAAGAAGATGAGGTGAGAAGAGAAGAAAGAAGACAATGAAGATGAATTATAGACATGAACATAGTATTGATGATGGAATTGCCCTTTTACTTCATCTTGCATCAGAGGATACTTCGAGTAAAGAATCAAAAGAGGAAAGAGGGAAGAAGAGTGAGTCCTATCCAGTCTTTCCATTCGTTCACTCATTCTTCAGATGGTCTTCCTCTTATCCCTTCAACTCGTGCATCATCCACTATGAGTGAGAGTGTATATGACAATGTGACTTCACCTGAGAAGAGTCCAGGTCCCTTCCCCCTTCCTCTTCTCTCCTCCCTTCCCCTTCCTCTTCTCTCCTCCCTTCCCCCTTCCTCTTCTCTCCTCATGTACTTATTCAGACTGTCGTGATCATCCATTCCGTTCTTCTCGAGTCTCCATCCCCTATGACTCCCCTCAACTCTCAATCCGATCAATATATACAGTAAGAGTCCCTCTTACCTTTCCTCCAACCCTCTTATTTTAGTCGGTCAATTCTGAACTGAAGGCCAAGTTGGAGCGGGTTGGTGAGTGCTTCTTCCCCTGCAATTATATCCCAGTCGAGACAACTTCTCCCTTGACGCTTGCATCCCTCATAAAAGAGTGTTATCCGTAGTGGGATTGACAAGGAATGGCCCTTCCCCATAACACTCTCCCTTTCCTTCCCTGCCATTTGAGAATAGATATTAGGGGTCGATTGTCTCTCCTGTTCATCCTTTCCTTTTCTTCCTTTCATTTGCCCTTTAGAGGATAAAGCGGCAGAGACTTGTCACTGGCTGCGAGTGGCTGGATTCCCTCAATACGCTCAATCATACCAAGGTAAGAAAATACTGTTAAGGGGAGGGAAGACGACTCATCTCATTCATGACCCTCTTACACATGTTATCCAGATGTTGAATGGAATGAGACTAAGTCTTCCCCTCCTTCTTTCCTTCCTTCCTTTCTTGTTTACTGATTACACAAGCACGTTATGTGATGAATCTCTCCTTTCCTCTCCTTTCCTTATACGGCCGACCTTGATGTTCAGAGGGAAATTTCCCTCTTCAATTGGACTCTGTTCTTGCTGATCATCGAGGAATCCTGGACGCTGATTCAGTACAAGCACTCTCGAAGAGAATTGCCACTCTTAACAGATGTGCGATCATGAAGATAGATGGAGTCATTCTGAGAGATCGAGTCAGTTTGTACATTCAATCCATTGATCATCTTCCCCCTTTCAGTCTTCTCTTGACTCTGAACAACGAGGATATAGTCTGAGTAGAGGGGAAGACGATGGAGTGGCTCTGTCTGGCAATTGGAGATATCAAAGACACTCTCAGACATGGTCTAGAATGGGACAGATTCGTCCTCTTCCACCTTCCATTCCCCTTTCTCCTTCTATTCAATCGAAGTCTCTTCTTCAACGATCACACAGTGAAAGACTCAAGGAACGTGCAAAGGCAATCATAAAAAGGATGGATGTACGACCCAAACCACGGCGAGTGCACACAAAACATTGTGGATTGAATGTACAGCTTAGGAAGGAAGAGAAGGGTCCATTGGTCATATCTGATCCCATCCTGCTATCATATGACACTGCCTCTCCTCGTTCTATGATGGGAGACACTCGATTTACAATGAAAAGTCATCGATCGAATGGTGGGAAGTGTGTCTAATCATTGACAATTTGTGTGGCATGAAAGGGTGACACTGATTCAAACCAGTTTGCATGTCGATAACCCCCGTGTGTTCGTTCAGCCACGACTTGTCGATCTGCGAGTGCCGGTAGAAGACAAGGAATAGTCTTCCTCGCCCCATCTTCACCTGAATCTTCTGATGAATCATCGTGCATCAGACTATCCAGATATGGAGAGGCAGCACCTGTTCGTTCACTTGTTCAAAGGGACAGATCAGTGCCCACTCGATGTTCTACTTCAATAAGAAGAGACATTTCGTCCCCTCAAGACTATCTCTATCCCAATCGGTATCCCGCTCTACCCAATAACAATTAACACTCTCATTGTCAGAATACGAGTAGCCACTCCAACCCCGTCGACAACAATGAAACAGAAGAGTTTCATCCAGACTTGTACTTATTCCACTCCTCAATTTGAGAGAAGGAAACACTTGAATGAGACATTTCATCAAAGATTCTCACAACAATTGCATGCGGGTGCGAGTATAACGAAGTATCTTCCAATATACTCTCTTTTCGTTCAGATGACAGAGATCCTCGAACAATTCCAACCACGTCTCCCCCTTTGGCTGTAGAGACATCAGAAAGAAGTGATGAAGATCCATCTATTCTTGATCATCACAGAAGGGATTCTGGTGTTGGATCAAGTCTTTCTCGTTCACCAAGGTACATTCATTCATGTACTGTCTTCCATTCCATTCATTTCAGTGCACCATGTTCCATTCGTATTCGTCAATCGTTATTGCCGTCTTCACTTGCATTGGGAACGTCTCTCTCTTCTTCCATCAATTCCTCCAGTAGCAGTTGGAGCAGAAAGAGGCCTTCAGTGAGTGTTTAGTGGAGTCTCGAATGAGGGTTCCATTCAGGGTTGGGCTGTCAATAACATCAAAGAGAACAGTGACATGTTCTTCTCGGACATTCAACTGACACACTGTGTGGACAGTCTCTCTGTGGTAAATACGGTAGGTCAATGGAAAGGGAAGAAGGGAAGAGGACGTTGATGCAGACAAAACTTCGCAAGTTGGTGTTCCTTCGATTGACAGCCCTTCTGGAGAAATACATGAGAACAGGAAGTAGAGGAATGGTCAATATAGACATGGAGACACATACAACATCAACGAAGAACTGGACTGTACATAAACTACTCAAGAAGATTAAAAATATGGAAAGAGGAAGTAAAGGTGAGAGAGAAAGAGAAGACTGAGAAGGACTGCCCCTTCAGAGGAAAACACTGTCTTTGGCCAATCATTGTGCACTATTCGAAGACGAAATGGTATTTGTCTTCCTCGAACCATTCTGGAAGTTCTTCGATATCTCCGTCTTCATGCAGCAGAGACTGTGGGAATGTTCCGAAAGAATGGAGTCAAGTCAAGGATTGGAGAGTTGAGGACCGTTGCAGACAGAGATAGTGATGTAGATGTATTTGTGGATGAGAAGACTCTTCTCCCATCACAAGTCAGTTCACAAAGCACTATTGAGCAATACTTCCTCTTGAGGTACATGATGTGGCTGATCTCCTTAAGCAGTATCTACGAGAACTACCTGAACCTCTGATGACAAACAATCTATCCAAGACATTCGCCAACATATACGAACACGTACCAGAGGAAGAAAGGTGAATTGAATGAAGAGAAGGCAAAAGGAAAGGGGATAATGCAGACTGATGGCCACTCGATATGCTGTTCTTCTACTTCCAGAAGAGAACAGAGAGGCCCTTCAGACTCTTTTATTCTTCTTTGCTCATATTGCAAGACATTCCGAGACTAACAATGTGAGTGTGAGTTGGTTGAATAGATCTAATCCTTTCCTAAGATGCCAGCAGACAATTTGTCAGTCTGTCTTGCCCCTTCCCTATTTCAGTTGAGTGCATCCAGACTGAATACAGTAACTGCATCCAGGTATCCTTCCTCCCTCCATCCCCATCCACCCCCTCTCCTCTCTTTAGAAGACACAAGACCATTGGTGGCACTGGAATGCCAACAGAAGAAGAAATGAGAGAGACTCGTGCAGCTCAAGTCTGTCTATCCTCCATGATATCACATTCTCATCTTCTCTTCCTGGCTGATTCACTTCCCAATGAAGTGACTTCATCTCCAATCGAATATGAGAATGATGCCCCTCTACTCAAGGTTAATATTCGCATCATATAACACTATTATATTTTTAAGAGTTTGTTCGGACTCTTCTTTTTAGGTTTTGCTCGGATGAAAATGCCACGTATTTTTATATATAATACGTACAATATTTTTGCCACTTTATGCATGAATAATAAGTGCGGGTTACTTTTAGGGCCCGAACAAAACCTGGAAAAATAAAATGTGGGAGGTTATATGAAATGGAAGAGTGTTTACAGAACTTGGGAGGACCTCACGGACCTCGATCTTATCTAATCAACAAGTTGCGATTACTCATTCGTGAACACGATGAGAGATGGCGAGGATGGATTGTGGAAGGAACGATGGATGGAGTGGAAATGAGTACAAGGAAGAGTGTCGATGGGCATCCACTACCTTCATTCAGAGTATGGGTGGACATTGATGCCCCACCCAAGGAAGTACTCTTTCGAATCAGTAAAGAAAGGTTTGAATAGAAAGGGGAAGAAATTGATGTCCGTCTACAGATATGTATGGGACACTTCGTTCATCAACTATCGAATGATGGAATGCATCTACTCTGATACTGAACTGTACCAATACGTACTCAATGACACTGTGGGACATCCAACAAGGGATTGTTTTGTAGTGAGGTGAGTGTGGGAAGGAATGAGGAATGATAGGACACTTGTTTAGAATGCAAAGAAATGATCTGAGTGAAGTGAAGGGAGCATGTGCCCTTGTTGAGAGAAGTGTCCAATGTAGTGAGACTCAACTATTGGGTGGAGTATCTACTGCAATCCTTGATTCGAGATATCTCATTGAACCCCATCAAGGAAGAAGTAGAGTTACTCATGTGAGCAGAGTCGATCTACGGTCAGTTGGGTTCATTCCTATCTGACCGTTTCGTCCATTTAGTGGGAGAACAGCCAATTGGTACTGTCAACACTATCTTCATTTGGTTGCTCGACAATTGGCAAGACTTCGCTCTTCCTTCAGACATCAATTTGACGATGGTCCAGAGACGAAAGTGTAGCCCTTTTGCTCTTTCAAATTCTTGCCACTGAATACAAAACGGGAATGGATTGACTGCTCATAGGAGGTCATCTATGATGTAAAGATGCTTCTTTTCTCAACTGGTCACTCAAATCACGTCATTAGATACATTCTTTACCATTATGTCACATATCTCTCATATGACATAAACATCTCCACAACATGGAATACAATTAACATCTACAGTGTATTCAATTCGATTCTTCATCATCAAAGTAATCTATCCGTGCACCAGACTCGTACTTGTTCTCATCCAGTATCTTCAGCAGTTTCCTCACAGTTTCTTCTGGAGTCAACTGCTGTTGATGTACTTCCGACTGTGTGTTCGACTGTCCTTCCCCATTGACTGTATATGCTTCTCGAATGGTCAAATCGTATGATCTACATTGTGTTCTGATTCAGAAGTGAGGAAGAACTCACTTCTCCTGTACTATTCTGTACATGTCAGTGAGTACTGGTCCAGGACAGTAATTGAGAACACGAAGGGTCGATTCCTCTACTGCAAGGCCTCTGAAGAAGGCCTCTCGAGCAGCCTGAATGAAAGTGAATGGGGAAGGGAAGTGCAGGGGGGGGGGACCTTTCCACAAGCATGTTGGGTGAACGATACAAAGGCCTGGACTGCCAAGATGGAAGACATGTTGACTACCATTCTGAGAGAGGACACCTACAGTGGATAAAATGCATACACAAAGAGTACAGTATACAACCTGAGATGTACACCATTTGAGGACAATATTATTCAGGAGAACCATAGAGATGAAGTTTGCATTGAGGAAATGATTCCAATCCGAAGCATCGTTCAATTGGAGGGCCTTTCTAGACACATCACCCAGATATCCTGCATTGTGAACGAGAAGAACTCCATCATATGATATACCCTCTGAATAGATGAAAGTGAAGGGGGAGTCCAATGGGGGAGTCCAACCTGTCATCTCTCTTAGAACACTGTCAAATGAATCCATTACCTCCTTGTTCAGATCTCCCATGTCACACACTACAATCCATACTTTGGCTTGCGGATTCCTCAATTGTTTGGATCTTTCCTCTCTGCTTGAATATTCACAAACCTGGCTCTTATGTCTTGTTTCACTTGTACAAGGGCAGACTCATTTCGTGCAGTGATTAGAAATGAAGATGAAGGGGCAACACAAGAGGACAAATCGAGTACGAATTGACGACCGATGCCACGACTGGCACCTATAAGGGAATCATTCCAGAAGGGGGAGGGAGACGAACGAGACCTGTTACTATCGAGAGAATTCTCTTGTCAGTCAATGCACCCATTCTGCAATAGAGAATATTTACAAGAATGAGAGGTATACAATACGAGCGTCATGTCCATACAATGTCCCCCTCTATTACGCATCCTACCTAAACTGGGATACTCAGTACGCTAATTACATTTTTTGAGCGACTGTCACTCATATTTTGAGTGCCATTTCGTCGTTTCTCTAACCTCCAGACGTCATTTGGAATATGTTTCAGCTAATCATTATATTTGAAAATGGGATATCGAGAAACACTTCTCTTAGGATGCATAATACTACTGATGATGGAATGAAGTGAAAGTATCCTCTTAAAGCAATGAGGTCAGGAAGGAGATACGCACACTGCTTATCCGTCGTGGGAGATGTTGCTCTATCTACTTGTTCTGACTGTATTGACTTCAGCCAAAGGTGAGACTTGCATTGACTACTCATTGACTTCTCTACAGAACACTATGACTTGGATGGAGATGGAAGAGTGGCCATTGATGAATTGGCAGTGGTTGCATATGCAGAGAAAGGAGTAAGCAAAGGAGAATTGGGAATAATTGTCAAGGAAGAAGATGAAGATGGCAATGGAATACTGAAAGAAGAAGAGTTGAGAAGGGCAATCGAGAGATTAGAGATGATTGGACAGGAGAAGGCAAAGGAATGGATGAAGGTAAGAAGGAAGAGAAGAGAACGAACGAATCACTGCTCAAGGATAACGACAATGATACGAATGCAAGACTGAACAGGAACGAATTTATGAATGGAGTCGGAAAGAAGGTGAGTGGAGGGGGTTGGACACCTGAGCATAATGCATCTGACCACCCGGTAGAGAAGGGACAAGATGATATTGAGGTTGGATTGAGTAGAAGAGAAATTAATGAGATCTGGAGAATGGCAGACAGAGATCGGAATGGAATGATATCAAATGAAGAATGTGCAGAAGCACTTTATCTCATTCGAACAAAGGCAATCATGGAAGGAAACAAAATGTTGGAGGTGAGAGAGAAGAAGGAAAAGAAGAGACAATAACGACCCTTCAGAGATATGATAGTGATAAGAATGGAAGACTTTCGGAAGATGAAGCCATTCTAATGGCTGATATTGTATTCGATGTGGGAACTGATGATGCATTGGATTCATTCGAAAGAGTGGCCAGAAATGAGGAAGAGATTGGAAGTTCACAGATGGAAGGACTGTTGGAGAGTCTGAGGGAAACTGCATTGGAACAAGTACAAGATAGAATAAGAGTAGAATGGAAGAAAGAGAAGGAAGATGAGGAGAATATTACAGGATGTGGACATAAATGGAGATGGAATGGTCAACTTTGATGAATTGAGACTACGATTCAAGAAGAAGAAGCCGTCCCTACTCAAAAAGATATTCAAGAAGGTGGATGTAAACAAGGTGAGAATGGAATATCAAGAAACATTTAATGCTGCATTCAAAACGTTGTTTCGGGATGTTTCTCGCGTTCAAAATACTCTTTCTGAAAAAGATGGAAATTTTTGCTTAACTAATGAATATTTTTTTGTTTACGTCGACAGAAGAAAGTTTCGTCTCGACAAGGCGATCATTTTTCCCTCTTCGTCTATAAAAATATTCCTAAAGAAATACTTTATGGCGTTTTCGATTTTCATCTTGAAAAGGGTGTGAAAAATGCCACAAATTGTCCCTCCTTGAATATTTTAAAACACTAAGAATAACAATGATCCGCAATCACGAGAAGAATATTTCTTCTATTGACTGAAACAAACAAAAAATTCATCAGGAAAATTAGGAAAACGCGAGAAAGGTTGGGTGCGAGGATTGTGAAAGCGGCATGAATTGATTAAAGGATTCTGCTCTGAATGGACAGGAATGGGTGACACTTGTGGGTGAAATGAGTAAGATCAAGAAGAGAAAGGTAAAATGAAAAAGAAAATGAAAAGAGAGATAATACTCAGATGAAGAATGAAAGAGTAATACATGTAATGCCTTCTCTTAAAGAGAAATTCCAAGGGGCAGCAAGAGACGATTTGATTGAAGTACGAAGAAAAAGAGAACAAAGTGGGGGGGAAGAGGTGAGGGAGTCTAAAGATGAGAAAGAACATCTAATGAGAGTACAGATAAGAGTTAATGTCAATCAATGGGATGGTATTCTTCCCACTGGCGAGTCTTCCAATCATCAAATGTCAATCCATCCCGATCAGTTTGTCTTTCCTTCTCGTTCCTTTCACTTCTTCCCTTACAGGTCCTTCTCCCACTTCGATAACTTACAAGTCCTCACAGATGAAGTACAATCCTTATGATTCCCTCATTTGTGCATCCAATGGAGTCCTTTGCCATGCAATAAACGTTTATCCCTCTTTGTTTACTCGACTGTTGCATCTGCCATGACTGTCTCATAAGGTAGTCCCTCTTTGTCTTCATCCCTTCCCCCATTCCCATTCTAACGGTAACTTTCCCATCACCTCAAGGACCCTTCCAATGGCCTCCCCTTATTACCACCCCTTTGCAGTTTATATGAACCGTATACTAAGGAATGAAAGAAGGGACATTGTAGACATGCAGTGTACTGTCCAACAACATATCATTTACTGTTGTGGCCCGTGATCATGGAGTTCCTCCACTCACTTCAACACTTCTTGTCACAGCAAGAGTGACCAATCGGACAACTTCACTTCGATGTCAACTTCCATTGTATGAGACTACTGTAAGGGAAGATGTTACTCAACGAACATGTATCTTACAAGTGAGAATTCATTCAAAAAACAATACAAAAGACAATCTTCTCTATATGACAATCGTCTTCTATTTCTTCTTTGTACTTGCACTTCGTGTCCTTTCTGTAGATGAAAATGGCCTTTCTTTGATAGATGAACTAGGTCTTCCCTTTGAATTTGGTCTACTTCCACTTGGAGTGATTGTTCCTGTCTTAGATTGTGGTCTTTCTTGTGATGGTGGTCTCTTTCCTCCTTCAATTCCTCCTTTTGATTGTATTCCTTCATTTGTTAAAGTCTTTGACTTTGGTCTTCCTTCCCTTCCAATTGGTGGTTTAGATGAAGAAGGACGAGATTCAATGCTTTGTTCTCTTGATTGAGGTCTACTTGACTTCTTAGTAGTTGATGTCGTTCCTTCTCCTGTTCTCATTGTTTTCTTCTTCTTGACTCCTGTTTGTGGTCTGGCTGCAGCTTCATCAAGTAGATCCAATAGATCTGCCCCTTTTCCTTTCCTCTCAACTTTCATCTGAAATGACCCTTTCCTTCTTACTTTGGCCTTCACTTTACTCCGTAATTGTTTTACTTTTTGTGAAAGTCTTTGGTGATTGTTCATTGTTGGAAGGACAGGGAAGGGAAGGATTCCATTCCGTTCTCCTCTTATCCTTCCATTCCCCCTCTCTTCCATTCCGTTCTCCTCTTATCCTTCCATTCCCCCTCTCTTCCATCTATCGTCTACTTTTGGAAGACGAATGACAAAGTGTGCATACTTGTGAAATGGAGTTGCTGAGGGATTTGTTGTTCTTAGATGCATCGATATGCAATACAATTGATCCCATCTCAAGTAACAGGGAATGAATGGAGATAGAATCTTTGACCAACTTGTCCTTTCTCCTGTGAATAAATCTTCTCTTCCTTGTCATCATCAAATAGAGATAGGTCAAAATTGTCAGTTCCTTCATGTTTTCTTCCCACGAGTGAACTGAGCAAATTGAGTTCATTTGTATTGTTCTCATCTTCATTTGTTGTCTGAATGTCTATCATCTTCTTCATTCTTCCTTATTCTATTCACCTGTACTTTTGCCACTTTGTACATATTCCTTCCAAGATCAGTCCTTCTACTATTGATTGCCCCCAGATTGTAGTCATCCTGTGACATTATCTTCTCTTCTTCTCTTCTCATTCCTCACCTCAATGTCTATTCTTCTGAATGATTCCAATGAAGGGAACGTAGTGCTTCTGGATAGAATTCCCTCTTCATAATACTTGATATGTCCTGGTGATTCAACTCTTTCAGCTACTATATATTCTTCTGGTGGTAGGAAGTATCCATCTTCATTCTGTTTCTTTTCCCTTATAAGAAGTGATACTTTCACTCGTGCATTCTGTAACCTTGTCTTCTCATAGTCTTTCTATTCCTTAACCTGGAAGAATGTCAACATTGTACTTCGGAGAAGTTGCAATTCTGATGGTCTGCTGTTGCGAAAGGATGACATCACCTGCATAGGGAGTCATTATATGTAGGAGGGAGGGGAAGGGAGGGGAAGGAAATAAGACATCGAGGGACCCCACCAGCCGGTAAGGTGAAGCTACAGTTGACAGTTACTGAAACATGTAGCTATCACATTGCCAGCCAGTTAAGGGCCTCTCAGGGAAGGATACTGTAGTAGGAAGGGATGGGATTACGGTAGAAGTATGGGAAGGGATGGGATTACGGTAGAAGTATGGGAAGGGATGGGACTACGGTAGAAGTATGGGAAGGGATGACATACCATTGCATGGGTCTTGCTGAGAAGATTGAAGGCCTCTTGATTCTTGGGAAACATTTCCAATATTCCATCGAGGTGATTAACTGTGAGTGTGAGAAGCTGAATGAAGAATGAATTGAATGAATGAGAGAAGATAAAAGAGACATGTTCTGGAGTAATAAGCATACACAATTGATACTTGACTGTCATCGTCATCAGATCGAAGAGTTTATCCATACTGAGAATGAATGAATGGAATGAGAGTGGCAATGGGATACTCACCTTGTTTCATTCAATCTCATTATACTAGATTGTGCTATCTCTGAGAACTTGACTTTGATACTCTTTCTATTGAGTGCTTCAGTCATCTCAAAGTATTGTCCTACAGTCTTAGGATGGAACATGATATTAAGGATGTCGTTGAGTACTTTATTGGCCTTTTCCGCCCCCACACTCTGAATGTATGAGAGTAGAAGGATGTGAAGGGACACTCACCCTTAATCGCTGTTCCAAAACGTAGAGCATCTCGGCTCCCATGTTGATATATAGAAGAGACATATGTCGTGCAGCCATCAATGCAGTTATGAGAGAGTGAGAATGAGAGTCTCGGTTCTCGTTCCCTTAGCAACCACAAGCACTCACCCTATGCTCACCAATCTGCTGCTATGAGACACATTACAGATATGCATTTGGAGGGAAGACAACTGTCAACTCACACAAAACATTACATATTCACTGAATGGAGACAATCAACTATTCAATACTGATGTACAAAGACATATATGTATACAGAGTCCTCTTGACTATGAGACAAGAAGGAATCATCAAATGACAGTTGACTTATATCAAGAGGGTGAGTAAGAATAAGAGGATACAAAGGGAACGAATCATTGAGGAAGGAAGACTCAAAGAGACATGTGTACTGTAATGATACATGTGGATGATGTGAATGATCATACTCCTTCATTCTCTCCTCTTGTCTACAAGAAGACAATGAAAGAGGATGAAGTAATGGAAGGAATGGTTATACTTGTACTCAATGCACACGATCAAGATGAAGGAGAAATAGGAAGAGTAAGTGAGTAAAGAGAAGAAGAAAAGAGAGAAGATATTGAGGTACAATACAAACTGACAAGGAATAATGATAACTTTGTATTGAATGCAACCAATGGGTATCGATTAGAAGAAGAATGAGAGTGGGAGAATACACAATGGAAGCTGTTGCAATAGATGGAGGAGATAAGGAAAGCATTAATACAGTCAGTCTACTTCATATTCATTCTACAGTACCCCCATAGGCCTCGATTCACATTCGAATTCTTCCCTTTTCTTCTACAATTACTGCTCATTTCTCTTCACACATCATACACATCTCGACATCTGAAGATGTTCTTCCTGGAATAGAAATAGGAAGAGTCCAACCAGACTCCGTCTACTCAAATGTACACTATTCCTTCTATTCTGGAGATCCCATGCACTATCTGGCAATAGACGGGACTTCTGGAAGATTGACAGTCAGCAAGTATCTGGATGCAGATAGACAGGATCTCATTCTGGTCAATGTCCAGGTGAGAATAAGGGAATGAGGAGAGAACGAGGAGGGAATGAGGAGGGAATGAGGAGGGAATGAGGAGGGAATGAGAAGGACATTGAGGTATCATCCCTTGATGGAGATACTGTATATCTACAAGTGGCAGTACATATAATTGATCACAATGATAATTCACCTGTGTTTGTATCAGAAAGAGTGAGGATTGGAGTGAGGGAGAATCATCCTATAGACAAAAGTATCTATCAATTATCAGCCATTGACAAGGATAAGGGGAAGGTAGACAGAAAGAGATTGTAATGGGAGAAAGAGTGATTATAGAATGGACGGATATCGAATTCTCTTATATCTTCTGTCCCTCCAGGACCATTCCAGATTCATCCTATATTGGGTCAATTGAGAATAACTAATTCTCTTGACTATGAGAAGACATCATTCTATCGTATTCGAGTCAAGGCAATAGATGGCAGAGTCCCCCCTCGATCAGCCAATTTAACTATTCTAATTGATATCATTGATATAAGACAGTGATTTATAAGATTCAGAAAATTATGTCAAGGTAACCATGAAAAAAGGGCTGTCACGATTTGCACTGTGCAAAACGTGACAGGTCGGCGACGGCCGAGCTTCCTTTCCCTTCCCTCCTTCCCTTCCTTTCCATTCACATCCCACCAGCGAGTACTAGCCATTCAATGAGGAAATGACTGGGCGAGGGAAAATTAAAAAAAAA
>JACMIF010002784.1:0-16667 GCA_014805445.1 Diplogasteroides magnus | reverse complement strand
CTGTGAACTACCTAGGGGTGGGATACACTTCAGCCGCGAGTTCATAATTTTACCTTCAAAACTGACCGATTTTCAAAAATAAATTTTTGAAAAATGAAAATTTTTATTTTTGAGTTTTGGTAGGCATGTTATATATCATTCGAAAGAGCATCAAAAGTTATGCAAAAAACGTGTCAGGACATTTTCTCAGATGTCAAAACTACGCGAGTTATGACGATTTTTCTGTTTTGGGCCTAATTTTCATCGAGTTTTTTGATGTTTACACCCAATTGCTCTCAAAACGGGGTCAAGCGCTATACATGATAAAATTCTCCTGACAATTCTACGTCGGATAGGTTGCATATCGATGCGAATTTCTTGCAGCAATCCATCTCAAATTGCGACGCAAAAGTGAAAACAACTGTAATCCGAGGGTCGGTGGTTCGAATCCCGCGTCGGGCAAACATCTTTTGCTAATTTATTTCGAAGTTCCAGAAAAACTTCCAACACAAAAGTTGCTTATTTTGATGTCCTCTTTCGATTTTCGTCGAAAAAAGTAGGTGCTACGTTGAGCGATGAAACTCATGTCTATCGCAAACTGACTATTTTTCACAAAATTGTTGGAAAAATCATAACTAGCTTGAATTTCACTTTTAGAGTTTCGGAAACTAATTTTTTTAAAAAATTTAATGCAGAGTTTATAAAGCGCATATTTAGAAAAAGTTTATTTTTGACCCAAATTTCGGCCTTCGTGAAAATCGAGTTCAGATGCTCAACGTAGCCCCTACTTTTTTCGACGAAAATTGACAGAGAACATCAAAATAAGCAACTTTTGTGTTGGAAGTTCTTCTGGAACTTCGAAATAAATAAGCAAAAGATGTTTGCCCGAAGCGGGATTCGAACCACCGACCCTCGGATTACGGTGGTTTTCACTTTTGCGCCGCAATTTAGGATGGATTGCTGGAAGAAATTCGCATCGATATGCGACGTAGAATTGTCAGGAGAATTTTATCATGTATAGCGCTTGATCCCGTTTTCAGAG
This sequence comes from Diplogasteroides magnus, assembly GCA_014805445.1. NCBI lineage: Eukaryota > Metazoa > Nematoda > Chromadorea > Rhabditida > Diplogasteroididae > Diplogasteroides > Diplogasteroides magnus. The sequence continues at coordinate 15,646 of JACMIF010002784.1, read as the reverse complement.
AAATTGGGTGTAAAGATCAAAAAACTCGATGAAATTAGGGCCAAAAACAGAAAAATCGTCATAACTCGCGAAGTTTTGACATCTGAGAAAATGTCCTGACACATTTTTTGCATAACTGTTGATGCTCTTTCGAATGATATATAACGTGCCTACCAAAACTCAAAAATAAACATTTTCATTTTTCAAAAATGTATTTTTGAAAATCGGCCAATTTGAAGGTAAAATTATGAACTCGCGGCTGAAGTGTATCCCACACTTAGGTAGTTCACAGAAAAAATTTCAGAATTTTTGAACAACTTTGAGTTTACTGTGCCACCCCATTCCCGGTCATACACGGAATTCGATTTAAATGAAAGAAAAATGGGGTATGGGTATTTCACGTCCCGGCCCGGCCCGTGGTCTGCGTTGCAGCCCCACCAGCACTGATTGGAGGAGTTGCTACGCAGGGGTTGCCACGAAAAAACTGCGTGGCAGCCCCTGCGTAGCTGCCCCACCAATCAGTGTTGGTGGGGCTGCCACGCACCCCACAGGCCGGGCCGGGCTGTGAAATACCCAAACACGGGCCGGGGCCGTGAAATACCCATACCCAGAAAAATCTACTTTTGCTTTGATTTCCTACCCTACTTATGACTGATCAACGCATGCTCATATATTATTTAGTTCTGCACCACGATCGGCTGGCGATCGGCGTTCTACCTCTTTTCCGCTGTTACTGTAAGTCAGTACATCAAACTGCGCAAAGTGCGTTGTCTGCAGATGTTCATCTTCGTCCTCTGGGTTCTTCTGTACAAGGACGACCACGACAGACACAAAGGAGTGTCGACCAAGGAACTGAAGACGATCTACAAGGGAAAGACTGACGAGCACATCAACAGAGACAGCTTCGTTCCGTATTGGGTTGGTCTTGCACTATGGTTGGCCGTTTGCCTAACTTTATGGCTCATTGTCCAAGGCCACTATATGTTTGAGGATATTCTCTCCGTGAAACATAATCCATAGAGTATTCAAGCTGTCAACCATATCTGGCACTCAGCCTGGTCTGCTATGAGCCATCTTTTGTACAGGAAATCTGCAAGGACAAGCCCATCCTCGTCATGTGGTTCAACTCGATCGCTGAGCTCACCGGAATGATAGTACTACTGACATATGCTCCCATCTACATTAACAAGGCGAGTATTTAGTTACCTCAAGACTGTTCGACTACTTCATAGACTATGTTTCACTACATTCTTGATGATAAACCAATTCGTGTAACATAACGGTAAAGTAGTCAAATTGCCAACCATGCTAAAGACTAAGGCCAACGAGCAGCCATTGCAGGTCCTTGGATACACAATCAAGCAGACCGCCTTCTGGGCGACGCTTGGTGCCGCGCTGTGCATCCCTGTGAAGTACGCGTGTGGCTTCGCCTCTGATAGGATCAAGTAAGCCGTATCCAGTATAATTACTATCTGGATTATGTTTCACAGAGAGTATATCTTCAAATACATATATACTAACCTTGAAACATGATTCACAAAGCACTCAACCTGCTAAAGTCAGACGAAATAACGACAGACTAAGGTGCCTGCCCGAAGTTCATAAGATGCGTTTATTCAACACTCTTTCTGTTGCATTATCAGGTGCGAGAAATTTTCCATGGTTATGGTTAATGTTGTTGGATACACTTGATAGTTTTGGCATTTACAACTTATTGTTAGGATTTGCCTCCTACAGTTTCAGAATGGCACTGGATATGAGTAATTATTTCACCCAGGGCCATTTTGAAAATGAAGGAGGAAGATCCTAATTATTTACACATCAAAAATTACATTTACATTTCTCTGTGCAGGAGTGTTTTGTGGTATGATCGGATTTATGCCTCCATTCTGGGCTGCGATGTGCCTTTCACTCTCCGTAGGCACAATGGGCATGAACGTTGGAGGTTTCCTTAAGTGCGGCACACTTCATGCAAGGTATCCATCCCTACTATTGCGGTCACAATGACTTTTTTCTGGGTTACCTTTCACAGTTCCTATGTCCATATAGATACGGCCATATCAATCATTGGAACAGTGAAACCAATCCTTGAAAACAATCATTCTGCCAACCATAATCCCTACTCTAGGCTGGTCATTCATGCATGTTACTTAAGGCAATTCGGTCACTTCGTCCTGGCTACACTTCAGTACTCTAAATGCATAGCACTACTTACTGGTCCTGCTATGGTTCGTCTATTCGTTGAATGCAACCAAAGTCACCAAGTCATCATCTACAGGTGGCCATATTCGTGCGCACGGTCAGTGACGCCGCCGGCTGGATCCGGATTTTCCTGATTATTGCAGGAATCATGCTACTGGTATGCTTCTGTCTGTCGTACATCAAGTAGAGTTGGATGTTCCCATGCGCGATTGGTTATGTTTCACGGAAACTATAGCTTTCCAGATAATAGGGTCAGGTGAAACAGAAAATATTTCTAATACAAACTGCCAAAAATCCTTCCTTTCCAGGCCAACTTCATGTTCATGTTCGTTGCAACCGATAAACCTGCAGAATGGACCAACATCACGAGGGAAGTGCACCATGCAGCAAAGTTAGCGAAGAGGAATACCGTCGCCCCCATCTAATGTCGTTTGTATTAGAGAATTATTGATTGCTGTACATTATTATATACATACTGTACCGGTCATTTCGTATAAAGGGAGAACAAATACAAATCAATCATCTCTCGATCAATGAAAATGAATGACTTTTCGTTTTTTGGGGATTCGAATGAATGAATAAATAATGAATTATATAAAAGCAATATTCGTGTCATTGTGGAGATAGTACCCCCGAGATACCGATTCAATAGAGACATTAAAAGGATCAAATGGGTTTATGCATTGGAATATGTATTATTAATCAAAGTCGAGGCAATATGATGGGCTATCGCAATTGCGTTGGCGCGGAGGTCGAAGCCTGAAAAGGTGTCATTGTTATTGACAGTAAAAGTAGATACCTACTATGATCTCGCATTCATTCAATTATTGACAGCCGTCCATTTCTAGCCGTCTAACTTCATTCCCAGCAGTCGTCTCCGCGAAGTGAGAAACAACAGCTATGAATGCAGTTAAACGGCTATTATTGGGTAAGCGAGCCTGGGAAGATGGCTCCAATGCCTCCCCATTCCGATTTGCATCGGATAACAGGCATAAACATTTTTCACACACTATTATATGCAGTGTGTGAAACATATTTTATTGCGGGATCACGAAATTTGCGCACTGACACGTCTGCACAAGACATTTCTGCACAAGACAGTTCCGCGCAGGCCATTTCCGCACAACTCATAACTCCTTCCGTTTTCATTTTCATGAAATACTACCAACATGAAAGTTCATGCTCTTGACGAAATGAACAACTTTGTTGCCTACGGCAAAACGTGAAAATGAAAGCTAAACGAGTTATTCCAGAACGGCATTTGAAGCTTCCGGAACACTTTAATCCAATAATAAGAGGTCAGAGGATGTCAATAAATACCCAAATGTGACATCTTATTAGATACATTGAAGTGGATAATGAGGGTTGGGAGCGCAAGTGACAACACGAACAAATATTTGAATGCATTTGCAAGATAAAACATCTGTTTTGTTCGTGTAGGCCCCTCTCATAGTTCAGAACTTATCGTGTCATTTCTGTCTCATGTCATTCTGTAATTACTGAAGAAAATATTCATGTAACTTACAATCTTCTCAGCTTCTACTATTTGTCGGGAGGCAACCGTATGAAAGACTCCGCTAGCATTTTGTATTGAAATAGAGGAGGGGTGACCTGAATTACTGAATTCATATTGCAAATTCATGTTGTGAAAAAATTGTTCGTCATCGAAGATGAAAGTATCTGAATCTTTCACTGCGTGCACGGGCACCGTGACTGTGCCATTATTCGCAGCTCTCACTGCGTCATCATACGAGGGCAGGGGAGGGTAGTGTCACAGATCAACGTCCTTACTACGCTCACCTCTTTGTATGATGGGGGTTCGGAGGCGCGCGCGTTGACCTCTTCCACCATGCGGAATGCGGACGTTACCATGTAGTACATCTGGAGACGGATGTCCTGCAGAAAGTATGTAAAAGGGGAAAAGTATGGCAAAGATTCATCTCAGCGATCCAGCTTATATCTATGCTTCGAAACTACATATGGTGCATCTGAAGTGAAGTTTGCTGTTTCATCTTCATTCTATTAAAGATGTTTCAAGAAGCATCTATTTCGCTTACACATGAAGTTTAATGGAAACAGGGAAACACACCTCATATATGAAGAGGAATACGGTTATTGTGAACCAGACAACGATTTCCGCCGGTAGATGTTCTTTCTCGACGCCCTGCAGTGCGAGGAAGAGGTGGATTGAGGCGATGCAACCCTGCTAGGAGGGAGTATCATAGGTAACGTTACTACAGTAGATATTGTAAGCATAGTCAAAATCCTCGAAGATAAACAGTACAAGACAGTAACCGGTCCGATGAGATATTGAAGCGAACCTTGTAAACAAAATAGAGCATAAGTAGGCTCGGCGTCTTCAGCCGGAACCCAAGAACGAGCAACAGCAACATTACGGCTTGCACTGACTGAAAAAGAAATGAATCATCGGTTTTGTGATTATTCTAATCTCGCTTGTGTTCTCGCACATGGATCAGTCGATCGCTCAGTAGGGTTTCTAATTCGGTAATAAAATACACTTTTCTTTCGTCTACTTTACTCGGAGCGGTTGCCTATAAAATACAGAGACAACAGCTTCGCCTAAATTGAACGAATGAGAAATGCACTCTGCTATCGCATTATAAAAACTTAAAGGATGAAGATGTTACAGCAACAGCAAAACATGTTCTCTTCCAGACCGGAGGTTCCTTTTTCCACAATTGTAAGGAACATTGAACAGTTGGGTGTCACTATCAATGTCCTTGGTACAATGCTATTTCGTCCAATCTCCGCTGAACATTTGTTCTCTCATGTAGTAGACGAACGCTCCGCGAAGATTAGATGAATAACAATTGCACTACCCAATTGACAGTCAATCGCTCTCCAAACGTCTTCGCTTGATATGATAGATATAATGTCGCAGACAGACCTGCATCACGACATAAATCGACAGAGCGAAGACTATAGCACCCAGCACCGTGTAATTAACGATCGAGCACAGTACCAAGAGTCTCTGGACGTTATCCATCTGAAATATTTCTAGTGGATTTCCCATATGCGAAATGCCGATTTTATTATTGTTTTATTCGATCCTCAGTGCAATTTTACATTCTCAAGAATTTTGATTACAAAGGCAAAAAAGGGATGGAATGGGAGCGATTCGCACCTCACAACTCTCATTCGTCAAATCCCCTCGGAGCGATTATCTATCCAAAATATTCACATCCGTTCCGAGGAAATTAGACAGATAAGAAATCTAAGTGTCGAAAAAAGTCTATTTTCTGCAACATTTTGCACGGACGTGGGCGGTCAGGAAGATAAGAAGGAGAATGTTTGCGCAAAAAAACGAAGAATGTGCGTTCGTCCACTACACATGCATTATCTGCAGTTTTTCTATCCTTAGTGGCAATAAGTAAGTGGCAGTGAATTGTCCATTTATGGAACTGTGCCAATGATACCACACAATTATAATGAGCTCATGAACCTAACTGCATTTTCATATTTTTCACTGACTTTGGAACTGATGAAATATAGCCAAATTAAAGTCCGACAAGCCTGTGTCACCAGCCGACCCATAACTCAACACAACTTAAGTTCCACTCAAAAAATGCGTCTAAGTAGTCTCATTTACTCCAGAACAGTATTTTGATTCAGTAAACAGCCACATGATTGTTATCAACATATTGCGTGGTCTTCAAGAATTGTTTTCAGTTCCTTTCTGTTCCTTGTACACTCATTGCAAATAAACACAATTGACATGAGTGTTGTTTTGCTTGTTCTTGATACCATCGACCAATATTCATGTTCCGTCCCTTCTTTATTACGTGCACTATACTTGTCTTCTCATCGGCCGAAGATATTGAAGAATCACTTAATTTAGTAAGTCCATTTGCTTTTTTCACATTGCGGAACAGATTTCACCATAGTCTTCTATCGTCTAATTACTACCCTCTCATACCCTCTCATAGCCTGGAATAATTCACCACTGGGGTTATCCTGTGGAGAAATACGACGTCTTGACGGCGGATGGATACATCATAGATCTCTACCGAATTCCTCACGGCAAATGTATTCATAGCAAATTTTCGTTCATTTGCCAAAATAATTTATTTTCAGCAAATAAATACTGTGATGTAAAGAGACCAGTGCTCTTGTTCAATCACGGACTCGGATCTGCGGGGACTCAGTTCGTGGTTAATTTACCCGAACAAGCAGCAGGTACCGTGTATATTTGGAAGTTTGACTACTATACGGGTTATGTTTCAAAGACGGTATAAATTCAAATGTATTATAGCCAGGAAATGTAACCCATAAAGTAATCAAACTGCGAACCGTAACGACTATTTTACGGTGGTTCTGCGCCACAATAAGGAGATTACGACTTTCAAAACCACGAATGCATTATTCTTTTGTCAGGATTCGTCTTCGCGGACGCTGGTTTCGATGTTTTTCTCATGAACACGAGAGGGAACATGTGGGTGAGAGTCTCTGTGAGACAAAAGAGTCTTGATCTGTTGCATCATAATGGCGATATGGACAGATAGGTCTTCGTTCTCGGTATTCTTTGTCCGTTTCTTTCTATCATAGCGCAAATGTCTCTGACACCCTTCTCTTCAACCCTGAACATTTTAGGTACGGAAGAAGGCATTTGAATCTCTCCGCTGAAGACGCCCGCTTCTGGAAGTTTTCGTACGTCTTCATTCTTTATTATCATTAAAATTGCCTTCCACGTGACATTCTGCTTTCATTGATACATCTGTAGCTACGACGAGATCGGCCGTCTCGATACAACTGCCTCAATCGATAAGGCAATCGAAGTGTCAAACCAACAGTACCTGTACTATGTTGGACATTCACAGGTGCGCAGAAAATATCAAAAATTGGCTATCTTTCTCATGATGGTCGAATTTCCGCTGCAGGGTGTCAACGCAGGCATGGTTATGCTCGCCGAGGCACCTGAATACAACACGAAAGTAATATCTTTAATTTGTTGATTTCGAAATTTGGTGAAATTCTAAGGTCAAGAAGTTCTTCGCCTGGGGTCCCGTGCACTCCGTTCATGTGGGACTCGGTTTCATTCGAACAGTCACTTTACAGTATAGGCTGCTTCATTTCATCGGAGAGGCAAGTGTTGTCTAAATTGCTCACATCCTCAACGTGGCAAAATGTATATCTCTTTCGTCTATTTTCCGCAGAGCAGTTATAATACTTATCTGACGTCTAGGAAGATGAAGCCACTACTTAGTGATCAGAAGAATTTTCACAGATTTTGAAACCCATGTATAACGCTAAGTGATCCCGAACGTTTGCGCCCTGAACTGCGCCGAAGACATGAATGATATCTTTGTGTCATGGCTGTGGCGCAGTATTTCAGCGAAAGTAGTCTAAATCATTTTTCTTGAAACCATTGTCAGTGGTACACATCTACGTTCGGATCGCACGAATTTTTGCCTTCTATGCCGCTTATCATCAAAAACTTCGCCCGACATATCTGCGGTTCACCCTTACGAAAGGTGAGTTTATTTTATATTTATTCTCCCAAGAACTAGCAAGCTATTATTGATTGATGACGTCATAATGGTCAAAGGCATAAACAATTGTCTTTTACACATACATGCATTGTCCACATTGAGTTCAGATATGCGAATTATGGCTGACATACGTGGCTGGGCCTTCAGATTACAACTACACCAATATGGTATGATTGAAGTATTAATTTGAAAATGGCTAAAAAGTTGAAAACTAGCTTTTTCTGCCCATCATTGATTCAGAGCCGAGTGGCCGTATACTTGTCTCATTATCCGTCCGGCACTTCTACCATGAATGTCCTGCATTGGAGTGAGTGTTTTGGGTTCAGTCTTTGTTCATTTGCACCGTCCTTTTCACTGTTATGGTGTAATTCTGCAGCCCAGTGTACGGTCAGTGGTGTTGCGCGAAAATTCGACTATGGCTGCACACAGGAGAACTTCAAGCACTACAATATGGTGAGTTTAGGTGGAAAAACCACTTGTAGTCATGGACAAACGGGTTTAAAATCGGCTAATTTGTCTTCATTCTTCTCCGCATAGCAGTTGTCTCTCCTCCTGATAGACAACAGTTAAGCGGAGAAGAATGGCGATAAAATCATCAATTTAGAACCCCCTAATAGATATTTGAGCCATGTGACAGGACTGCGGATATGTCCTTTTCATCATATCAAAAAATGGCGCTCAAAATGCATCACAAGATTGTTTTTGCATTTCAGTCGACTCCGCCACAATACGACTTCCAGAAAATTACTTCGCCCTTATCATTTTTCTGGAGCACGAACGACTGGTTCGGACCGCCGGAAGAGTTCCTGAACACTCTTCTACCGCTACTGCGACCGGGAGCTGTTGAGGTACGATTTCCATTCAGCTTCAGACGATTCACGGTCTGTTTACTTTGTTCTCCTGTATTTTAGTGCTATGATAAGAAAATGACTGTCCGTTGACAATGTCCAACGTTCGTCTAGTAAACACAATTTTAGAAAATGATATTGTCTACTTTTCTTCATTGACAAACATTCATTTTTTTAGAGAATCATCAATGTCCCCTCCTTCAATCACATGGACTTCAACTTCGCAACTAATGCAGCTGGCTTACTAATGCAGCTGGCCTACATTTCACCATTATCTGGCAAATGTCCACGACTCTCAACTATAGTTGACAGTTTGCTGTTGTATGGGTTATGCTTCAACGCGACATAATGCCCACCTCTCATCGTCGTCTCTTCCACATATTTCACTCATCATAAGCAGACTCATCGGTCCATGGTCCTCTCCATCCACTTCTATATGTCTCTCCAGATACTCTATGAACGTATCCAAAATGCCTCCCAGTCCTCTGTTCATGTCCTTGAGCAGACCAGCGAACATCAAGGGGATCAGATCTTCACGGCCGCAGGCAAATGCAGCTGCTATAGTGGGAATAGATCAAAAGTTACCAAAAAAGTCATCAATCACAGTGCAGTTGTAATGTCTCACCCCAATGGTCTTTACTTACTTTCTCCCGTTCTTCTCACTCCTTTTTGCAGTTCATCGGCAACATCCGACACGGAGTAGAGTGGGTGGAGGAGAGAAGAGATTGACAGATTGAATACTGTATGGGTGATGTTTAGGGAACGGAGACCACTTCTACTTGGATTCCGTTTAGAATATATGTTTCATGATAACTATACATTTGAAGATATACCCTCTGTGAAACATAACGCACAATGTAGTCAAATTGGAAACCGTTGAGAATTTCCGTATGGCCACAAATGCCATTATACCAGTGCTCGAAGTTTTGAGGACATATCGCACGAGCTCAAATCAGATGATCACTGTCGTTTAATGATAAATTTCACCGTTATACGCTATGACGATCAGGCTGAGCAGTAGGCTAAAAAGATTCATCACCGAAGTAAGCGAGGCGGTTTCTTCGTTTCTGAGTGTTTCAACCTGAAAAAGACGAGTCGAGTTGATATTACATATCGTAGGAAGTTATATTCACTTCACTCATCAAGTACTTCTCCCCACTATACTCGGTCCGGAAATGCCAAAATGTAGCAAAAGAAATCGTTAGGCACCCCAAGTGAAAGTAAGTACACTACAGGAGGGGAACTAGTTCCCAACCTAATTTGGTATCTGAATCCGCAAAAGTCAACGATATCGTTCAGACATGTGGTTACGAGGAAACGCTATGAACGACAGGAGAAATTGAACAACGAAAAACAACCAAGATGCCGAAAGGAACGCAGGAACGCACGTGTGGCCCGGGTCAACAAGACCAGTGAGATAAACACCTGCTCCAACGATCTTGATGATCATTGCAGAAAAGAGATATTAGGGTGTTCTGAAGTCTTTACGCTTTCAGTGATGTTTAGGATATGTTTATATGATTAGGCGAGATGGCTCAGGCGTGTAGAGCATTCACTTTGTTGCATACGTCAATGGGTGACTTTTCGTTTGTGACTCACAGTCTCCAGTCAAAAGCAAATAACAACATCGACGACTAATCGTCAGGAGAGATTTCTTCAGACGTTGCCAACCGACAATTCTCTCGATTTCGCAACGCCATGAACAATATAAACATTTTTTTGTTGCAAAGACACTAAAACACAGAATACATGCAGCATTACAAACTACAAGGACGGGTTGGACCGTGTCTACCGTCACGGTCCAACCCGTGACGAAAATCAGTGATACTTGCTTGCCATCTCCACATGTTGTACACTACGACGTACGCAATTCAAATGCGAAGCACCAACACTACCTACAATTAGCAAAACGCGGCACACATTTTTAGAGGGTTATCTGGGAGGTAGGGCTAGGTTGGTAAGGTATATCTAAATGAGCTGCAAGACGTTGCGAGGAGCTGCTAAAGCAAGGGGATAATGCGTTCTGTCTACAGACCCCTCCCCCAATAACTATCCAGTAGTAGGGGGCTACATGGCTACATTATTATACTTAGGGACCGCAGGGTGCCCGGCCAAAATTGCTTTTAATTGCAAAATTATAATTTATACTCTTGATCTGCATTCAGGCCGGTTGTCTCATCCCCCCTCCCTATGGGCAAGAGATAACAAAGTTTATCTTGTGGTTCCACCTATTGCGAGTCAAATTGCACAGATCGAAGTGGGTTATGGAGACACAATATCACAAGCGCCAGATGACTAGACAAAGAGCGAGAGGAGAGGGTGATGAAGTCATGTGAATGGACTAGAATGGAGTAGAGAGGCAGAGTCCATGTGAATGGTAACCCCCGGGTCATGGTTCGAAATTTTACCCCAAAAGTGCACAGGGAGCATGTTTGGAGCGCAATATCTCCAGTTCTGAAGTAGCAGCAGGAATGATATATTGCAGATCCACAAATGTGCACTTTATGAACACAACAGTGTTCTGGATACCACCCTCGATTATTGCGTTCTCAATTGACAAAGTCCTGCATAGTGAACTTCGATCGATATTTTCCAAACTGCTAGCTTAACAAGGGCGCAAACGCTTCCTCAAGTGTTCCCAAATGGGCTGAAATTTTTCATGCATGTCATATCAAGTGTGTACATGGCCGCTGTGATGTTTGTTCCTGGCATCTCTAATCGCTATCACTGGGAGGAAATCGTGAACACATGACATCCAAAGTGCATTTCTCGTGAATATAATTCGAAGGAATGAGAAACAAATCCTTAGCTCTAACTTGAATATTGTCACTCACATGTTAGAGCTAGTAACCCTTTTCTCGGTTATGCTCAATGCCTACGAGCTTTTTTTATTTGGAGTCAAAGAAAACACAATGTTTTGCTACACTTCGTAATGTAAGTTTGACAGATGTCGATTTTGTGAAGGCAGGAGACAAAAAAGCCATTGACCGCTCTGTCAGTTTATAACATGGTTCGCGGCTAATAAATGCCGCACTTCAAATCCTGAATAGCTTTAGTAATGGCTTAGCCAAGGTCCGTCAGCGAGGAAGTGCGCAAAAACAGGACTTTTCGGAGATTGAGTGCTGTATCTCTGAATGAAAATTCAATCCTTAGCTGTGAGCAATTTTGTGTAGAGCCGTCCCACTACTTTCAGAAACAGTGACTGGCTTGTTACCGGGGTCATGAGCTTTTATATAATGATTTTTGTGAAATTTGTGTCTGCCAAAACAATACACATGATTGCACAAATACAACTTTGGAGAGACATCCAATCTAGCATGTTTATCCGAAACTAGGGAGCATATATCGTAAAGTCGTAGAGAGCTTATTTCGATATCACTCCAATTTTTCGCACAAATTGCACTCAAAGTGACGCCGCCAAATTTAGGCCCCGCCCACTTTTTTCCCGAAAAGCGCGCGGTTTCCGTAAACACTCAAAGTGACGACGTCAAATTTAAGCTCCGCCCACTTTTTGCCCAAAAACGCGCGCTTTTGGCTGACACGCGGGGGTGTCCGCGCAACCTGCAAGTCTGTTCCACTGTGTAGTTGTAACAGCAGAGCGGAAGAGACTGTTTCAATCGGGCTACTTTTTACTATTCAATCTGCGTGATACTTTCGACTGCACAATCTCCGTCTGATGAGTCTTGTTAGTCCGAAACCAATATAACCGTCGATAATTGAGGGAATTACTCAAGAAGTCTCCAGACAACATAGGGTTAGGTAAGAGACTAAAATCAGACTCCAACTACCATTTGATTAACGGACTATTTATGATAGTCTCATAGTGCAGTGTAGTTTCGAACTCCGTATCGACGTCATTGTGGCTTATCATGAAATTCCTCGCCCTTCGCTATTCGTATCTCCTACAGTGTATTTAGACCATTCATAATTTCTTCGTTACATTTGCAGCTCTAATGTTTTTATCTGTTAAGGTTTCTTAACCAATAGTAAATTCATTGGTATAATTCACTCCGAGTGTCTGTCAGTATGAAGTCTATGCCTCCCCCCATTGACAATGATCCTCGTTTTTCGAGTTGTCATCGCGCGATCTCGTGAGCATAGGTTGTCATTCATTGTCTTTCTAGTTTCATCTAAATTTTAGTTCAAAAATTCTTAAAACACACGGCGATTTATCAAGCAGAAAAATTAGGTTTAAGCTTTCTTGATTTTAAATCTCCAATATTAGTCTTCACAGAAGGATTTAGCACAATAAAAAAATCTATGCCAGTTTTGGGGCAGTCTTCCTTATCCAATCCGCCCTCGCAGATTGGATAAGGAAGAATGAAAGAGCGATTGATTCAAATACCTTGAATGGCTTGCTAATCTAAAGATCAAGTATTCATTTCTCGCTCGTTTTGGGGCTTCGATTCACGCCCGTATTCACTCTGGATTTCACCAGCGAATACTAGTGCTCGCCGTAAACTTTCTTGACGTTGTTCTTTGTGATTAGTAACAGTTCGTCAACGTCAGGTGTCTCCGCATGATGGCCGTCAAAGTGGTATCAACGTCAGAACGACAGTTGGAAAAATGTTCTCCTTCCTCCTCCCTCTGGTGTGTTATTTGCGGCCTACCAGCGAAGAGCATCAATCTTGGAGTCGCATCGTGCAGGTACGAACTCTGTACACACCGAATAATGCACGTTCTGTAAGCTCTACGTTAGTCGGAATCAGGACATCCCTCTTCAGGTCTTGCGCCAACTTCTTCAAGAGAACCCACTCGCTTGGCAAGTATTATGTGTGCCGTCAAAGCGATGGGCAATGCATAGTGCGACGAGGTTTGCATTTTCTACATCGTAACGGAGAGGTGATTCTACATTCGAAAGATAACAGCTCCGAGGAGAATAGGCGAATGCAGAAATTCATTTTACAATAGATTTATAAACTCTAGCGTTACCTTTTGTTTTGCCGTAGATCTGCCCTTCCTCTGTCGACGATGTCGCTTCGACAAGTGCATTGTCAGCGGAATGAGACTTCCCAAGAGGAGAAGAAACAAGAAGAAGGGCTTAATTGATGAACTGCCAGGGGATGATGGAACTGTACGTGTTAGTTTTGCGTTGTTGAATGGGAGAAGTGCATTCGTCTTCTCTCATTCTCCGTGACCCGGTTGTCTGTGGCGGTAAGAAATCATAGCCTCTCGTAGAACGAGACACAATGAATACACTTCTTCCAATCAAAAACTGGTGCGTGTACAATATTTCAATTAATCATGCGATCTCACTCAAATGCTTCTAGATGCTGGCTAACAGTACAACGTGTGCCTATCTCAAGGCCATACGCAATGCTTTTCGGTAATGCTTAGCTTTGTTTTTCGTAAATGGTGTGAATTGGTTCAGCACTTGCTTTGAGAAGCGTCGTAGAATTGAATTGGACTTGTGGGAGACATCCCTGTATGGGGATGAACGTGTTTATGCACCAAGTGGAGAGGTGAGTTAGTTGAAAGACAAGAGCGTCACGGAAATTTGCGCCATAGTAGTGAAATTGACTGATGCGCAATCATTGGCGTAATTGTCCATTTCATCATTATGGCACAGATGTCCTTCAGCCGGTGAGTCATAGAGATTTCCCCGGCATATTTCATCATTTAGACGTTCTACCTTTCAACGGAGGAATTCACTAGCGATTCATTCCCTTCAATAGTGGGCGAATATCGAATACTGCTCAACAATGCCTTTCCCGAGTTCAGAACACTATCAGAGAAAGACCAGGTGCTTGTGAAATGACATATGACTATTAAGTAACGACTTCATTTCAAGGATATGAAGATGACTTCTACAGCCGCGTCGTCTTACGTGCTAGAAACGAGTTCTCTGACAGTCAAGCACTTCCCCAACAGCGGCCGATAGTAAATACTTGGATCATAGCTGACAGAGAGGCTGATCGTTTAAGCTCTTTCATATCGCCTACGTCAATATTTGACAACGAAAGATGTGGCTCTTTTGCGCAATCCATTGATGGAGACAAGGAAGAATTGACTAGGTTCCTTTTTTTATTTGGGAAATGACAGCAAGATTGTTTAGAGCAATGAAATTCTATTCGGACAAAGTGGACGGGCTGATGTTGCCTATCTTGCGGGAGGCGAAACTAAATGAGATTGAATATCATGCGGCTGAATGCCTGCTAGTTTGGAGTTTTGGTATGATTTACGATCCTCTTCAACGGACAATAGTGATTCAGACTTAGCGCCGTGGATGCCACAAAAGATTGTAGATTTAGGGCAGAAGATCAAGGAAAAAGTCTACGGAGAATTGAACTGGTGGGATGTTTCTACTCTCGCAACGAACAACACTTCTCTTTTCAGTTACTACAAGAACGAGATGAAGTGCGAAGACATCGCGTCTCGATTGGGGCGACTTCATATGTGCGTCCATGCAGCTCAAGTAAGCCACAGAAAAAAATACTGACAATGCCCTCCACAATTCAGTTTCAAACTGCCGATATTGACAGTTTTACTGCAAATATTGGCATTTTCAAACTGAATAATGGGCGGAATTGGCAGTATCAATATTTTCTCTGTGAGTGGTACTTGATATCCTGGATAAGTTCAGGAGGCGGGAGTTCTACTGCAGGAGCAGCTTCAGATGTGCAAATTAATGGGAGTCTTTAGAGAGGACGACTTATTGCTAAAGTTCCTTCTCTAAACGATCAATGATCTCGTGTTACATTATACTCACCTCGAATTACGACCTCATGCTCGCACTAATAAATGTGGACTGTGAAGAAATCATATTTTGCGACTCCATTTTCGTCTTTAGAAATATCAAGACCCTCATGGTCAGTATTTTGTTTGCTCTAGCTGCGATGTAATCGCAAACATTTTCCTCAAAAGGCGAAATCGAAAAAAAAATATTTCAAACCATTCCCTGATTGTAAGCTTTCAAGTGATCTCTAAAAGTCTTTAAAAATTCCCCGCTGTACCAACCACCTCACAATCAGGGGTGGGATTTTACGTTTACGGAATTTTACGGTGTCAAGCCGTAAAATTTTTACATTTACGGATCCGTAAAATTTTATCCGTAAAATCCGTAAAATTTTTATCCTCGTTGTTGCTTAACATTTTGATATATTTGCT
>JACMIF010002783.1:0-16671 GCA_014805445.1 Diplogasteroides magnus | reverse complement strand
TTTTTAGCCTAATTTTTGATGCTCTTCCTTGAAAATTTCAAAATATGTTTTTTTTCGATTTTTCGAAACATTTTCGAAAAAAATTTCGACGAAAAGTTTTTCGAAAAACCTCGAAAAATTCGAAAAATCGAAAAACCGAAAAACGAAAAACGCCCAGCCCTGCCCCGGGTCATGGTAAAAACTAGTGTGGGGGTATCGAGTACATTAGCAAAAAAACACTAAATCTCGTCTCCGCGTCTCTCCTTTACTTCTATCTTGCGCGGTCGTTTTGCTAACAGAATCGAGTGGAATGATCATTCATAGCTTCCTTTGAGAAAAAACGACACTACATTTTGTTGACTGCGTCTTTCATTCTCCTTTCGTCCAGCGCGGTCGTTTTCCTAACACCCTCGATTCCACTTGATTCTGTTAGCAAAACGACCACGCAAGACAGAAGTAAATGAGAGACGCGGAGATGAGATTTAGTGTCTTTTTGCTAATGTACTCGATACCCCCACACTAGTAAAAACCACCATGTATCATACGGGTATCATGGTCAAATATTCAGAAAATATTTTTTTTGCAAAAACAAGTCTAGAGGAACCGATAGTGGAGCTATATTTATGTGGTGTTGGCTATGGCTTTTCCCAGCCTTTGGCCATGAATGATCAACTTACCAACCCTGTAGATCAGCTATGAATGATCAACATGATCAACCCTGTAGATCAGCTATTCCCGGCGTAGAAGTTGCTAACATGAATGCGGCGCCCCAAAAATGGGGTTCCTCTGAAAAGCTATTTTTGCTGCATGAAGAGCTAGGCTCATGAAATTTTCAGGGCAGTTACCTGACTACCCCACCATAATTATCGGCTACTTTGACAGTCATTTTTCATTTGTCCCCGTGCAGGGCGGTCGAAAGAGTGCAAGAAATTCAAAAAAAGGGGTCATATTTGCGGATTGTTCCTGCAATATGGAAGCGACCAAAATTCAAGTCCACGTTGATTTGAAGACCTACTGATTTGGACTACCTTCAATTAAAATTTCAGATTTTTTGGACCTCTCACTAAAAAATGGCAAAGCTTTGCATAACATATAAAATTACTTTCATTTATGGGGAAGCGGCCAATCGAGGTACAGGGCCGTCAAATTCAGGAAACATCAGTCATGTGGTCTAGTATATACATGAAAAATTTCAGATTTTTTCGGAAACATAGAGCGAAGATATTAGAGAAAACATGTTTGTCCGGTGACTTATTTCCGATAGTGCAGAAACCAACGCTATAAACCAGAATTTTGTTTTACACTGCCATGCGTAATGTCAAAACAATCTGAAAGTAGAAGGGGACTATCAATAAAATACTTTCGCCTCAGTCCACAAAAGATCGACGACAAGTGTTTACTACATTTTTCCAATGGAATGAGTTCAAAGGGTTCAAGAATTGAAAATCTCATTACTTTTTGAACAAGTTAATCGTAGGTGGATTAAATACCAAATAGACATAATTCATTATCATATCTAAAATGGTTGGTTCGCCTTGGAATGTGTAACTCACGGACGAGGTAGCCCCCTCAAACGCAACTTCAAAGAATACTGTTAACGCATCACACAATCAGAAATTGGCAATCTTGCTTAATTTTCCCTTGTGATATTAGGTTTAGCCCTAAGTCTTGTAGAACTTTTGTTTCGTCTTCTTTATTTCCTTATCTTTTGATGATGGACCCTATCCATAATTATCGTAGACTCCCCGTATAATACCTCACTAGCTCTCACAGTCACCAGCTTCAGCCGCAGTAATGAGGCTCGGCGCGATTTTTCGAAGTTGGTCTACTCGCGCTTTTGACCCCTATATGCTTGTGTGCGTCCTAGCTCTCGCAGTTGAGCTACCTCAAAGGCGTCAACAGAGAAAATGTAGCCAATTGACCTTCGTATAAAAGTCAGAACTGAGCGAGGAGAAAATTCGTGGTTATCGGAATTTCCGTTGGCTACATTTTGTCTTTACACACCTTCGAGGTAGCTCTACTCGCTGAGCTAGGACGCAGTAAACTATAGGAAGAGGAGTTGAAAGCGCGCGAGTCGACCAACTTCGAAAAATCGCGCCGCGCCTCATTACTGCGGCTGAAGATGGTGACTGTGAGAGCTAGTGAGGTATTATGTGGGGAGTCAACGATAATTATGGATAGGTTCCATCATCAATAGATAAGGAAATACAGAAGACTAAACAAGAGTACTACAAGACTTATGGCTCAACCTAATACAAGAGTGGGTGGGAAGTCAACAAGAAAAGCCTATATTACAGGTGCTGTAAGTGGATTTGAGTTCCTATCGGATTAATTCATTTGTGGTTGGTGACCGGAAGTTCAGAACAAGACTCATAATATATAGTCGACATTCGATTTAAAATGCGTCTGCGCCTACGGTTTTCACTTTGTTATCACCCAGATTTATTGATTCATTCCGATCTGCCATTCCATTCAAAATATTGCTTTTAGACATGATTCCATCAGAAATGGCGATGATCTTTCTGAATTCTGTGTTGAGCCTCGTAACAATTCTACTGAATATTGTTTTACTGTTCGGGATCCTGTTTCACACTCCCAAGACGTTGCATGCCTTCTCTGTGATTATGGTGAGCGTATCCGTTTTTTTCGGGTGATTCTTATACTAAAAATTAATAATATTGCATATGGAAGATGGAAGGATTGGTGTTACCATATGAAGGTTTCAGGCGGCCCACTGTTTGGTGGACCTGGCGCTAGGCATGTCTGTAGTGTTAACAGTTACAAGGTGAATGAATCAGAAACATTTATAATATCCCAATAACCAAAAAGTTCTGGAAAATGATAGCATATTCAGGCTGATTCCCGGAGACGAAATGTTCATTTCCATCTTCAACGGTCCCTGCACGTGGGTCTCTCCCAATTTTTGCAACGAGGTCAATGGAATTCAGCCAGCGCAACTGTTCTCTTCGGTAAATGATACACTTAGAAATTGTTGTTTCCTCGCAGTATTTTTGAAACAGTGGCCATATTGAACAACAAATTTATATAACATACTGAATGGAGACCGTGAATTGACTCCGATATTGACAGCCGTTCACTTCTAGCCGTCTAATTTCATTGATAGCGGTCATCTCTCCCTTCGCCGAGATAGCCACTAGGAATGAAGTTGGACGGCTCGAAATCAATATCGGAGTCAATTCACGGTCTCTAATACTGAACGAAGACTCTTCTAATAAAAACTGTCAGTATTGGCAGTTTTTCGTTGTTCCTGAAACAATACCATGATACGTGCAAGAATGTAAAAATCACCATAAAATATAAATAGTATCCATATCCACAATTTGCAGATCAGCATTCTCGCCGTTGCCTTTGCTGTTCGTTTGTACACAATTCATAAGGGTGAGTAATGCAATATTTATTTGGCTAGCTTTTGCTCCACGACCACTCCGGACAGAGATATGGTTCTCTGAAAATAAGTGCGCAAATATGTTGGACTTGTCAAATTTTGTTTCATCGGCTCCCAACATCAGCGCTGTTTTTTTTTGGAACGATCCGATAATTAATGACTCACACTCCCCAACAATCAAATTACAGGAATACCCAGGCGACGATATTTGACGGCTATTGTCTTTGGAACATGCCTACCGATATATGCAGCTTTCGCGGTTAGCATTCGTTTTCCAGAAGATGTGAAGAATATAGAATACTTGTGATTTCTAATTTTATAAATAGGAAATCTTGCAGATTAGCGTGGCAACCACTCATGTTGAATATAACGCGACAGAGTGTTTCCTCAAAATTCATCCAAATGAATCTGCTGCTGGAAGAGAAATAATCGGTATGCAATGGGGTTCTTAAATCGGTACTAAAGTGCATTTGTCATGCGCCTAATTCACTCTCAGCGGTTGTCTATCGAACGCAGGGACAACCGCCTCGCGGAAAACTGAAAACACTAGTATGAAATACGTCCTCATTCCTCCCAAAATAATAAATAAGGTAGCGGGCTAGTCTGGAACTTGGGACTGCTAGCCTAAGGTCCCAAACAATAGCTGGCCATAGCAGCTATCGGCCGAGATGAACGTCCTCGAATGCCGAAAAACTTTACCTTCACCTTTAAAATAATAAATACGCTTATTTCAGCAACATATAACGAGTGGGACCTGCAGGACGCAATCATAAGGGTCGTTTGGGTTATTCTTTCTTTCCTCTCTTCGCCTCCATTCCTGTCACGAGATGGAAGATCATGAAATTCTTGGAGGGAGAAGCAGCCAAGATGCACAAGAGGCGAATGCACCAGAGATTAATCAGTGTTCGTTCAGCCGTTGCACGCCTGTTTCTATTATGCATCCTATTTGAACTGTTATTCCTAGTACGCGTCTCACACCTGGATGCCACCCTGGTCTCTCATTTTACGTGCTATTTCGTCGTTGCGGAATATGTTTCACCTATGAGATAAACAGACTAGAGCGACAGTTCAGTTAGGATGCGCAATACATATGGCCTTTGTCCCATATCTTTGGGGATATGTGCTTCGAGATTCGAGCAACTTTTTGGTTGACTAGTTCATTTTCGAAGGTTTTTCTGACGACTAATGTTCAAGCTGTATTCCGCCTGGACACCGGCAATTTTTCACCGGCGACTTTTTCATTTCAGTTGCTGACCGTGCAAGTTTTTCTGCCGCTTCTCAGATGCGTTGAGATCCTGTACGTCTTCCTGATTCTAATGAACGTCATTCAGCGGCACTACATCAGCGAACATTTCATTTATTCGGTAACAACTTTAGTTTATTTTTTAGTTATTTGTGGCTGTTTTTCCCAAGCGAAGTTGGTCGACTAGCGCTTTTGGCCTCTCTCAACTTGTATGCTTCCTAGCTCTCGTAGTTGAGCTAGGACGTAGTCAAAGGTGTCAACGGAGAAAATGTAGCCAATTGAACTTAGGATAAACGTCAATTTTCTATTCGCTCAACTCTCAATATTCAAGGAGTTACAGCGGAAATAGTCAAATCGTTTCACGAAAAGTCATCTATTTTGTCAAAAAGTCGGGCCAAAACAGCGTTTTTGCGTAATGTCGTATTTCAAACCGTAAACGTCCAACTTTTGCTTTTATAATACACCTGATATTACTCGCTAACTGGAAGAAGCACAATGTACTAACTACACGGTAACCTTTTTTGAGAATTTTAAAGTATTATTATGACTGGTCCCACTATTTCCTCTGTAAATCCGCGAATATTGAGAATTGACTGAGGAGAAAATTCGTGGTTATCGGAAGTTCTGCTGGATACATTTTCTTTTCTGTTGACACCTTCGAGGTAGCTCTACTCGCTGAGCTAGGACGCAGTAAAGGAAGAGGGTTTGAAAGCGCGCGAGTCGACCAAATTCGAAAAATCGCGCCGCGCCATATTTCTGAGGCTGAAGCTGGTGACTGTGAGAACTAGTGAGTTATTATGTGGGGAGTCTACGATAATTATGGATAGGGGCTCTCATCAATAGTTAAGGATATACAGTAGACGAAACAAAAGTGCGCCAAAACTTATGCACAAACCTAATATTTCCGATACAGATATTCCTGGTGTCACCCATATTCGACTCGCTCGTTGTCTTCTACCACTTCCCTTTCTACTGGAGGTAAGATTTGGATGCGATTTTTAGTCAATTTATCAAGCTTTTCCTCATTTTTCTCATAAAATCTTCATGAAAGACCGCTAACATGGATCATGCCAGATGAAAATTTTGAGTTGGATGATGAGCTATTTTTTGTTAGATAGCTTTTGGGATGGGGATATGCGGAAAACACGTTCTGGCTGCTAAGACTCCCTGAGATTTGAAGAAGAAGACTTCAAAGTTTTGACCCTCACGACGTAATGCGATTTCAAAGGCAGCAATTCAACCGTCTGGTGGCCGAGTGGGTAAGCGGTTTGACAGGTAGTCCAAAGGTCGTAGGTTCTATCCCGTCCACTTCATTCTTCTAGTGTGGTCATGGTGATGATGGGTTCCAGATCGATGTTCTTGCCCTCGAGTGGCAGAAGGCGGTAGTTCTGTAATATATGCCTAGTTGAATCTTAGACTGGCAGTTTTGATTGACAGACAAATCCGCTACCTTTCGCGCGCAGTATATCATAGTGATCTATGACAGCGCCTCCTAACGGCCAAATTTTCTATGGTTACAAAATGTGACAAACAATGGCAAACTTTTCGCATTTTACTGATACGTATTATTAGCTGACATATTAACTTATCATACATTTTTCAATTGTTTCATTCAAAACTATTTTCTAGCATACATACAAAACGCATTAATTCAAAATGTGTGTGGAAATGTTCAAAGAAACGTGAATTTTCTTGTGTATTTTGTTCACCTGCAGTGTTGCCGTGAGTGCCATGAACAATTCTACCCTCGCCATGCCCTCGCCCACACAACTTCTTTTACCGTACCCGGAAGGAATGGTGCGATCTACGACTTCCTGAAAATACAAAAAAATGGATAACAAGTGAACTTTTGCTCCATAATGGTGAAATGAACACCTTCGCTGAGTGCACGAGGATGGCGCATCTGTCCATTTTACCCTTTATTTTTTTAGACTAGCAAGTTTATCACAATAGTGCTTTGTTACTAGAAAGGTGGGTGGCGGTCCATTTTCGCTATAGACGAACATTTTCGCTATTGAAATTGTCCGGCTGTAGCAAAAATTGACCCCACCTTTCTGTTATTTTCCCCTTCTGTGCTCATTCTGCTTCGCTTGCCAACCTTTCTCATTGTCTGTCCATCTGATTCCAGGTATCTATCGGGTCGGAACTGTTCAGGACGCTCAAAATGAGAGTCTGTCTCGTGAATCTGGAACATGTCCACGTTAACCATCGTGTCCGCTGGAATTGTCGTGCCCTAAAAACAAAATTAATCGGAATAAACTTAGAACTTTTTATTTATAATATGAGATTTAAAAATATGTGTTATCATAAATTATTAAATTATGATGATATTGGTTGGGGTGAATGGCTTCCCATCGTTGCAACTATGGGAACCGATTCATTAGTTGGTTGCTGTCATCTATTGTTGTGATGATGTCATTGTGATGAATGGATAAATAATGTAATCGTTACACCAATCGTGGTCTCCCTGATCGTCCGGTGGAACAGGGGGAAGAACACGGGTAAAATATTCGCCCTTCGTTGAATCTCGTGAAGGGTGGCCGACGTGTACGGCATCTTGGCCTAATATATGAATTCTTTTTTTTTAATTTTGAACATTTTGAAATAATAATTAAATTTTTAACCGATAACAAGGGAATGGGCAATTGGTTAATTTTCCATGTCCTACAAGTTAGAAGAAAAAGATGTTGATGATTTCATTGAGTTATCTTTACCTTGTCTGCCATCGACGCAAGCGTATCACGGCCGACCACTGAAAGGATTTCGGCTCGCACTTTATCCTGAATCAATACAGAATATGCTGGCTACTTTTTGAGCAACTATTATTTTAAAACAAATTTTTAACAAGTTATTCTTCAAAGACGAACCTGAACGTCCGGATGGGCGGCCATGAAAAGCATCGCCCACCGAAGCGTTGTGGTCATCGTTTCCTAAAGAATGAAAAATCAAAGAAGACAATCATTGTACTGTGATATGAATTATTGGGCTCTAAATTG
Organism: Diplogasteroides magnus; assembly: GCA_014805445.1. Classification (NCBI taxonomy): domain Eukaryota; kingdom Metazoa; phylum Nematoda; class Chromadorea; order Rhabditida; family Diplogasteroididae; genus Diplogasteroides; species Diplogasteroides magnus. The sequence continues at coordinate 9,047 of JACMIF010002783.1, read as the reverse complement.
CGAATTTTTATGTAAGAATGTGCATTTTTTTGCATTTCGTCTGTTTACCGTAACACGGAACTATAGACCGTTATGTAAAAGGCCGCCTTTTTAGGATTTTATTTACAGCTGTTGACTTTCTAGCCGTCTAGCTTCATTCTTGGTTATCGTCTCTGCAAGGTGATAGACGATCGCTAGGAATGAAGTTAGACGGTCATGGCTTCACATACCTGTCCAGCAGTGAACAGATCGTGACAGCACTGCACGAGATTTTCGTACCTGTATTGCACCATTTTAAATAATTGTATGAATTGCAAAATGTTCTATTCAATCAATTAATTTAATGTCATCTCACGTCATGTATTTTCCGTCCTTGGCCTGTTTCAGGTAGGCGTGTACGAAAGTTGACGGTTCTTCCTCTTAAAGATTATTTAGCTAGAAAAAATCAAACAAATTAATTAATAAACCATCATTAAATGTCGCTTGGAGTCGTTTCACCTCCGTTTCGGCGTATGTAAGCAGCTGAATAATTTTAAACCTATCTTTTTTAAAGTATTAATTTTACCTTACCTTTTAGCTTTCGGACACATATTGTTTAACGAAAATGCACTCAGGTAGTAATACCGTACCTTTCTCATATTTCTCCTATGGATGCCGATACCATACTCCTTTATGATGGGAACATGGGCGAGAAAGGGAAACTTCATGCATAGTAGCAGTGCTTTGGACCTGGATTTTTAAAGATTTATATTTTTGCTTTTATACGATCTTCTCAAACGAAAAAAAACATTATTATACTGCATTATCGGCTGAAAGAAAATATCTGGACGTTTGCGCCATTGTTGGGAAATGTACAGATGCGCTATCATTCTCAACATTATCATGGCGGATCCGTCCATTTCACCATAATGGCGCAGTGGTCTTTCACCCGTATTCTCACTAGTGTTTCTAATTCGGGAGTAGAATGCATTCGTCTGTTGTCTAATTCAAGAGGAGCGGTTGTCTATTGCACTAATGAGACAACCGCACCACGGGAAACATATAATGCACTCTACTCCCGAATTAGAAACGCTTATTCTCACTTGCTGGCGTCTTTACGAAGGCGTCCGTGTCGTGGACGTGGGAGAAGAAGCGGTCGCTGTCATCGTAGGAGTGACGGAATGGATCTCGTTGATGACGTTGCCAACGAGCAACTGAATAAACTGAGCTCTAGAGTCTGTAATGTTTAATAGCTACAAGCTAACCGAGAAGTCTCTCAACCATCTTCCTTAGTCAATAATGGGACTGATTAAGAGACCAGTCAATAATGGGACTGATTAAGAGACAGCGAGAGATTTGAGAGATCATATTATTGATTGATTCAACCCTTGATTTCGGAATAGTAGCGAACGATAAGTATGGACGCAGAATTTTCTTCCTTTTGAGGAAGCTGTTTGCACCAATATGGCGCGAATATCCCTTGCGCTCTTGCTGTTTTCACCTGAATCGGAATGTGCATGTCGATTCCGTCCAAATCCTTGCTGTTTCTCAAGCTGCGAAGGCATTCTTCGACGGAGAGACGAATCTGATGTTGAGTTGTTCATTTGCTCATTCAAAGAGAGAAAATAGTTGAACAATTTGATTCACGACAAGTGAGCCATGGAAAATTGCGTCTTCATGGTGAAATGGACACTTGCACCATCTTACCACTGCACGATGGCGCATCGATCCATAGCGCACTTGTCAATCGGTGGTCAGACATGTTGGAAAGGGACATTATGTAAGTCAAGCACCCTTGTGATCATCAAACGTTGTGATAATTACACATGCATTATCAGATCGCTTACGTTACAAGATATCCAGTCCTAAAACGGCGGATCTAAAATGACTGACAACTTGTCTATCACCCCTCCCAACCTTGTCCTCCATCAGATTCCTGCCCATTCCGAAGTCCCTGAGGACGGAAATGGTGAACTTCCTTAATTCCATCCACTGCTCCCCGTTGGCCGTGGCAAGTCCTGCATTTTTTCGTTTTTTTTCAAATAAAGGGAGATTTATTTGCATGCACTTTTGGATATCAGTCTCTCCAATTCCCTTACTCTCTCGTTGTCAGAGTAGACCGCTCTAACGACGGGAAAGTGGGGGAATTGGAGAGACTGACCGCCGAAAGTGCATGCAAATAAATCTCCCTTTACGGCTCCTTTAAAGTATTTATATTATTTTAAGAACCTCCATTAGGCGCAAATTTCAGGTTCTGTAGCGCCTCCGATTGCATGCGGCCGGTGAAATCGTCGCCTAAATATTTAATATATTTTTATGCATTTTCCGGTTTCTCGAAGTTTGCTTCAAGTGGCAATTTCACCATTGTGGCGCTAGCACTTGTCTACCACTTTTCTAAATCGGCAGTAAAGCTTTTCTCATTTGTCGAAAACACTCTTACAGCTGTTGTATATGGGATGTACAGACAACAGCTATGCGGAGATTAGACGAATGAGCACTTATTATCGATTTTGAAACATTTTTGTGTATTAGATTGAACGGAATTGAATGTCCGAAATTTTCCACATGCTGTAAACCTGCGAAGACTGATTTCAAGTACCTGTCACATATACCATAGTGGACTAATAGCATGTCCCTACATACCCTACTTGAGCCATGACGTCACTCCTTCTGATTACGTCACAGCAGTCGATTGACCAAAAAATGTATATTTTACGAGAAAAATCATAACTTCGCGGAAAACGATGTGAAAATTAATATTAGATATTCTACGGATAGGTCTCGGGCTACACTATAACTGAGTTACTTTAGATCCTCCATCGAAAATCTATCGAAAAGTTAGGCGATAAAAATCGAAATATGTTCATTTTGGCTCATGCCAAAATCGGTTTTTCGCCTATATCTTGTGTCAGACAGTTAATGAAGAATTCCAAATTCACCAAAAAATTTCCCAAATTTTTACCCATATTCTTGCCGAGTTTGGTGGCTGTAGCTTGAAAACCGTCGAAAATCGATTTTTCGGGCTAATTTTCCGGTGGGTTGTCGATTGAGGTTCTAACACCGCTAATGTATAGTGGGGACCGAGGCCTATACATAGAATTCCTAACATTAATTTTCCCATCATTTTCCGAGAAGTTATGGTCACGGAAATGATCCCCCGATTTCAACTAGTGATGGTCAATCGACTGCTGTGACGTCATCAGAAGGAGTGACGTCACGGCTCAAGTAGGGTAAGTAGCGACAGGTGATTAGTCCACTATAGTACAAGTGACAGGTACTCAAAATCAGTCTTCGCAGCTTTACAGCACGTGGAAGAAATTCGGACATTCAATTCCGTTCAACCTAATACCTTTGGCGTACGCTTGCTTGAGCACATCGAAGCTGCAGATGTTTACGAGGGGAAAAGGAAGATGAACGGTGAAGATGCCGCCGAACCTCGCGCCCAGTCTCGCGAAGTCTCGAGCGAGATTGGGCGGATGGAGCTAAATTAGAGTTGGTAGTAGCGAGTTCGGTTATTTTTCACCTAAAATTCCACCTACACTTATTGAAACATGAAAAACACGCAGTCGAACTGCCAAAACTTAGCTCAATGTTTTTTGTACTGTGGATCTCGAGTATCATATAGTATTCTGTCTAGAGATGACATCATAACTAGCTTACGAACTATGTTTCACCCCCACTATATCTCCAAATACATGAAGCTGTTGAAACGGATATCATGCTTTGGTCGAACTGCCAACCTTACTCCTTTCTGTCTGTATGAAAGACCAAATTATTATACATCATTTATCTTGCCACAGCCTCCTATTACTAGGGATTCTAAATCGATAAAAAATTTCGCCATTCTTCTCCATGGCGCGGTTGTCCATCAAGGAGCAAGACCACATAACTGCGGAGAAAAATGACGACAAATATAGTGATTTAGAACCTCCCCTTTCTTACCATCAAGGACAATTCGCTTACTCATTCTAGACCACCATTGGTCTATGCAACAGAGCGAAAGTATATTTCGAGAGAAAACGTTTCGGTTGAAAATTACCTCATTCCAAAAGTTGCCAATTACTGGCAATGGCAACGGGCCTGGCGGTAGTTTGTACACGTGGTGATAGAAGGCGAAGATGTAGTAAATGACGGCAGCAAGAAAGAGTGCGAGCCAAATGGGGATCATGGTATTGCACTGCAATATTTCAGGGAGAGAATGAGAATTAAATCGGCACACGACAACTGCGCTAAGGGACATTGACGCCATATTGGTGAAGTAGACACTTGCGCCATATCGGTGACATGGACGTAAATTACGGAAGCAACGATGAGTCCGAGCCAGATGGGAATCATGCGATTGTACGGCAATATTTCTACAGGGTATACAATGATCCCCGCTTACTCTAGGGGAAAACACATTTTAAAAAAGAGAACAATTAGGAAATGAGTTCACTATTAATACATGAAAAAGCAAAGGCAATTACAGGGAAGGTTTGCAACACTTTGCAACATCATTTTCAGTTATCAGTGCTTGCTGACGTGTTTATGGCCGTGCCAAGTACGAACCGTTTTCATTACAGTGGCCTTGTACCTGTTAGACAGCACTGAGAGAGCACAGCTTCATAAGAGAGATTGGAGAAATCATATCATTTCAAACCATACGTGGAAATGATACGCTTTTCCCATTCCACTATTCTCATGAAACCCCTGTCTTTCGTCAGTGATAGACTGCGGAAAAGGAGAGAATTTGAACGTTAAATTGCTCATACAATTATAGTTTTGTCCTTAGTTTCTTATCTCCGAATCTTGATAGGCAATGAACATTAACCGCAAAAGACCACAAAGTTCGATGGCGAGGAAGGACTTCCATTAATGAGCACAGACTGAGGAAGGGAAGGTAATTGTTGAGGTCAGCATTATTGGAGAATTTTAACAAATTTCGTACATCCCCATAAAAAATTGCCTTTTTGAGTATAGCATCACATTCATCGGTATTACATATGTACTCCCGTGGCAAGGAACTGTCTCAGAAGATTTCGCTCCTCAGCGCATGCAATTTTACCTTTTTACCTTTTACTCTCGTGACATCGGAATAGTAATCGGTAGGTTGCGGAAGCCATCATCAGCTAAAAAAAACCGTCTCCGTGTACCAAAGAACTATAATTTTAGACCGATGCAACGAGACACGGTGAATCATCTGGTTCGTTGCATCCATTTCGTAGCTGTGCCAGTAATTATGCACATCTTTCGATCGTATCGGTGAAGCCAACTATAGATTCACCAATGTTCCCTTTCGTCCAGCCACATGTCCCATACATTTGGAAGATGTGGCTTCACGTCAAATGATTAATGGTAAACTTCACGTAGAGAATGAAAACGCTGAAAACTGTTCATAAAGAACAAAGAAACTGAATCAATGATACTTTGGCTTTAGCAAGATGTTCTGAAAGAGATGAAGAAGATGCAGGAAATTTGTTTCGGGGGGGGGACCGAAGAAGCATTGGCGTCAGAAGATTAACGAGTAAATATGCTGAGGACTCCAAAGGGTACTCTACGACCAGCGCAGTACTCAAGTTGGGCAGAATACGACAAACATGGATTCAACCGTTGGATAACCAAGTGCCCTTGAGCTTGCTCAATAGTTCGTTTATTCAATGTGAACAAAACAATACAATTGTGATTGGAAGTAAATAATATATTTTGAAAATAACATAATGATAAAATATCAATGGTTTGGCATCATCAAAACAGGCTAGCCCGGACCTTATACGGGCCCGTCCTGTGGTGAGCCGTTGTAGTGGAAATGGAGCCTCTCGTGTCATCCACCGTTTGCGCATTGCTGATGAGGTATCTGAAATGTTCAAAGAAGCGTTTGAAAACGCCTATATCCATCAACTAATAGTAAGAATTTATGAGATGAGAAAACGTTGATAAACGAATAAGACCGCAACAAATTCTTACTTCCAATAGATGGGAAAGTGGTAGAACACTACGAGCGAGTCGAATATGGGCGGCATCAGGAGTATCTAAATAACAGGATGGGTACATGACAAAGCAAGAGCCTTGAACATTTGCGACGTAATGGAAGTATAGATGCCCCATTGTGCTCGTTATTGTCATGCCGAATAAGATTTTCCCTCAAAAAAAAGAGCGCGTAAGCTAATATATCACTCAGCGTGACGATGTTTACTAGCGCAAGATCTACCTATTGCGTATTTGATTAATTTTTCGGGGTTGGAGCAATTCTGGTCTACTGACTGACGACTAATATCTTTTTGCGGTCGAAGTCCAATCGGGCAATTTGCAACAAATGAGAAAATTTGAACGCCTACCCATTCACTGGTATGGCCCAAATGTATATGGCGTTCTTTTCTTTCGTCCCTATTTTTAACCAGACTGAACTATCCCAGAAACTCATTAATGTGATTGGTAATCATTTAAAAGCACAAATGAGTTATTGTGTCAAACAGTTATATTCACAATAAGCACTCGATTGGGTGCATGAATAATAGATATCTACTTTTGGAATACATTTGCATTTCTCAGTCTGTGCTCTCGTGCGAACGGTTATCTACTAGGGTTTCTAAATCAGCACTACCGGTCGTTCCTCTACTGGTGGCGAAATGAGGGTCGGAATACTTGTTGCACTTTCTACCGAACCATCATCTTGGTCGGTGAGAGTGACATGACCAGTATTACTGGGTGGTCAACCAGTAGTACTGGTCGGCCGGAGAAAGAGCGAAAGTGTTGAGTGCAGACGGTAAGCGCGCCGGTCAGGGCAGGAGCACCATGAAAAATGATGAAGGGAGGCAGTAGGCCGATGCGAACTTCATTTACATGCATTTACATGCATGGACATCACTTCATTCCTAATGCATTATTATGCCCCGATCATCATTTTTCATGGTACTCCTGCCCTGACCGGCGCGCTTATCGTCTGTACTCTCTTCAACGCTTTCGCTCTTTCTCCGGCCGACCAGTACTACTGGTTGACCACCCAGTAGTACTGGTCATCTCACTCTCACCGACCAAGATGATGGTTCGGTAGTGACAGAAAATCAGTAGTGATTTGCATCCACTACTGTGTATGAAAATCAGCCAGTAGTTGAATTCTCACTACTGTTTTTGAAACCCTATTATCTACTAAGTCCAGGGAGAACTCCCCACGAAACCGGTAAGATAGAAAAGATAAAAAATCTATTGCAAAAGTCAATCCCAAATGCATAATGAGAATTGGATTCTATTAACCAAACGATTCTGACCAAAGACGGGGCAGGTAACGATGTCAAACCGCATTTCTATTATGAGCTCCACTTGGGTGACAACATCATCTACAGAATACAAATATGAGAACAAAAGAAAGTTCTCACCGAGAAAATGAGATGTTCGGTGATATAGTGCCGTTGTATGAAGTTGGCTCGAATCAGGACGAAGTACAGGATCTCGCAGCATCCGAGAAGCGGCAGAAGAGTTTGCAGGGTCAGCAACTGAAATGCAAAAGTAAGAATTGCCTGTATCAAGGTTTCTTGGCTCACAGCTACATCTAAGGAGAGCAACGCATCTGACCAAACATTTTCCCGAACATTCATAAGGCCCTTTTCAAATACTCCTTGACGCTTTGTTTAGATTAGGCGGAAATATTTTTGAAAAAGTAGAAAATCATGCCGGCTTCAGAAAAGGTACAAGCGAAAAAAAGTATGAATTACTTTTCCTTTGTTGCAGCCGTCTTACTTGATCAAATATCAATGTGTTTTGAGTGCCACCCCGCTCAGCAGCCATGTGGAGCGAGTAGAAAGGGGTTCCCCATACTGCAGTCATAAGTAGTATTTTATATTTCCTATTACCTGTGAAATTACTTGCTTGCGGTAGAAGTAAATCAAAAACCAAAAATTGGTGTCATGCGCGCAACTGCAGAAACACTTACAACCATAGATCAATTAATGCGGGCTGCACATGTTGTGAACAACCTCCACAAACCACAGATTAGAGAACCAAGGTCGTTCAGTGTAATATATTATAGGATCTTTCTTTTAAAATGGTTAAAAAGCGTTTTGTGTTGCATGACCGATCAGCTTTTTCGAAATATTAACCCTCGAAAAGTGGGCGGAGCATACGGTCCCGAGTCGCAGAATGAATAACTTAGTCTACTAACGATTAGCGTAAACCGAACAACATCGCCATCTCTCTCTCTCTCTCTTTAATATTCGACGTCGCAAAAATAAGGAAGTGAAAACAGTTGTGAATCATTGTTATCATATACCATTAGCGAATTGTGACGACAGCCGCCAACGAAAGAGGAAATAGGTACTAATTATGGCTAATTTAGTGACAACAGCTAATGGAAGAGGAAGTAAGCAAAATTACTGATTTGAAGAACCCACCTTGATCAATCTCTGATGCATGCTCCTCGTTCTCTTGTACATCTTGGCCGCTTCACCGTCCAAGAACTTCATGATTTTCCATCTCATAACAGGAATGGATGCGAATAGGGGGAGGTAGAGAACGGCCCAAACTATGGATATCATCATTTTCTGCGTGTCCATCTCATTGTTTGTTGCTGAAATAAGCATATTTCACCATTTTTGAGATCAGTTCAAGGTCGGATATTGGTCAGGAAAAGAAGATAAAATCACTCACCTATTACGACCCTTCCAAGAGTAGATTCATTTGGATGAACTTCAAGAAGATGTTCCGCGGCGTCGTATTCAATGTGTGTCGTTGTCAAAGAGAACTATAAAATTCTTTCAAAATCTAATATTTGTCCAAAAATTCTGGAAAACGAATGCTAACCGCATTTACTGCATATAACGGCAGACAGGTTCCGATGACAATAGCAGTCAGATATCTTCTGCGAGGTATCCCTGAAATATAATCTTTCATGAGGATGTGCCATAAATGTTCGGCGCATGCCTTACTACTACCGCTCAGCATTTCCTAGTAGGGCAATAACGCAAGAGCGCAGTGCGGGAGCTTAGACGGAGAAGTTCAAGCCAAGACTAAAATCAAAAGTCCAAATCATTGCTAAGGAAATTCAAAATTCCACACTCATTGGAAATGGCATAGGTAGTTGGCGAAGGAGAGACTTGCCGCCAGCGTGTGCCAATGTT
>JACMIF010002781.1:0-16680 GCA_014805445.1 Diplogasteroides magnus | reverse complement strand
AGCTGCCTGAACGTTGGAGGAAGGTAGTCAATGCAAATGGAGAGTACTTCCATTGATAACAGTTGCTTGTTGAATAAATATGATTTTTGCCGCCGCCATGTCACACTACTTTCCGAACAACCTAATATATACATCTGCTCAAGCAACCACGTTGAAATCACTGATAGCATCCAGTGTCTGCTATATATTTACTTGGCGAAACGTATTTGAAATAGTAGTTTTTGAAATATAATCAGCAATTTCTGTTGCTCACATTCTGATACAGAAAGGATAGCTATTGCTCAATAAAAGATGGAACGACCAATGATCGGAGTATCTTGGAAGGATCGATGGACTATTAATGACAGAGACGGGAGTTAAGGACTGAATAAGGGAAGCAAGGCGAAAATGGCGAAATGGGCTGATAAGTTCAGGAGAATGAGCTAAGATAATGACTATATGGATTGCATATTCTTGGAGTGGCAATATGAAGCAACAAATATCCCCACGCTAGAAGGAGAGACGACAGCAAGAGGATATTTGGACAAGGATTGTGGAGTAAGGGAGTGGATGATTTGAATGCATGCCTGGATCAGCACATATTCGGTTCAGCCCTAATTTTTGCCACGCTTTTTCCGTCTTCTGTATTACCTTATCTATTGATGATGGACCATATCCATAATTATCGTAGACTCCCCACATAATACTTCACTAGTTCTCACAGTCACCAGCCGCAGTAATGAGGCGCGGCGTGATTTCCCAATATTTGATGGCATTTTTATCGTCCTCTCCACAGGATAGAATCATTCACCTAAATCAATCAATCAATCAATCAATCAATCAATAATTGCCCAATCGGTGGGTCTTCTCATTTCTCTTCTCGGAGTAGAGACTTTTCCGTCTCGGCGCAATGACGACTCATTCTCTCTCGCTCATCATAGGCAATCAGTCGGAATGAGAGGACAGAGAGTGAAGTTGCACTGATTTTCCACAATTAAATCTCTATTTCTATGGTGTCGCAAGCGAGTCATTCAGTGATTCTTGATAAGCCTCAGTGGTGGGGTTTCTATAAAATGCTGAGACAACAGCACCGCTGAGAGAGTAGCGACATGACGAATGCACTAAAAGGCTCGCGTGCGTCACCATATTTATCTATTTCTCATTTTCGATCCTTTGATCTCATTCAGTATTCCGATAAGTCATTTCTCATTTCCCACCGTTCACTCGCTCCACTCGCCTTCACCGCACTCGGTCGGTTCTCCCTTTCCTCCTCCCTCCTTCCATCCGCTACTACTGTACTCATTCCCCATCGATAGCTCCTCAAGTTACGGTATCGATCGATAATTGCAGAATCCCCACGATGAGTCTGCCACAGGACAACATCGAGGCCCTCGTCGCTGCGGACGCCAAGAAGTACACATACAAGAAAAAGGTACGGTACTAATCGATCGATAACCAGTGAAATTACGGTAGCTAATCAATAATCTCTTCAGAAGGACTACGATGAGTTCGACTTATCGCTGGCAAACGAAGAGGACAAGAAGGACGGAAAGGTCTAATCCATCAATAACTTGCCCGGTTACGGTAGTCGTTGCAGGACGCCAGCAAGGAGAGGGAGGGGACACCAAGGACGATAAGGTCACTCGATAACCGCGACGCGTGAACTGAAGCGTCGCGTTTGCAGGGGCAAGAACGGAAGAAAGCGAGCGGTCGGAAGAAGAAGACGGTCGACGAAAAGGAGGACGATAAGAAGGTACGCGACGTGACCGCGCCGCAGCGCCTGAGACTGACGCGTCGCGGTTCGGAGTAAGAAGAAAACGGTCGAGGAAAAGGAGAGCAACAGGAAGAAGAAGACTGTGAGGAGAAGGAGGAGGAGAAGAAGAAGGAAGGAAAGGAGAAAGAAAAAGAAAAGGAAAAAGAGAATGAGAAGGACAAAGACAAGGACAAGGTACTGTATGACGGATACTGTAACTCATCTCGCGATTACCGTACACAGCGCGTCAGACTTGCAGGTTGTGCCTGTCACACTGTCATTTAGCGCGTCTGAGGGCGAGTAGACCCAAACCAAAAGAATATAGATAGTACTCGACAAGACAAGTTCAACCGTAACACTACCGTAACTTTCATTACCCAAGCTCCGCCCACAACTGGTGGTGTAGCGCCAGTGTGTTTGAGTGGGATTTTAAAGGCCGGGGTTCGAATCCCGCCGCCATCAAACGTTTTGGCTCATTTTTTTCCTTGCTTGGCGACATCGGATGGTTATGCACCAGAAGTGGTTTGGCATGAGACCCTGTTCTTTCACGTGAAAACGCGTCACGAAAAAGGTAGGTCTCTTCGTCCGTGCGTGCGCCACACTTCTTCACAACTTCGTTCAAAATGGTCCTAGAGAACCAATCCAAAAACATATCGATAGTACTCGACTAAACAAGTTCAACCGTAGCCTACACTACCGTGACCCAGCTACCGTAACCCTACAGTAACCTATCGTATCCCAAACAAAAAATTCAAAATGGTCCAATCGACCCAATTTTAAAAAATCGTACTTTTATCGGTGCCCCTATATATTTTTTTATTACTCCCACGATAACCTCTAAACCCGAGCGGAGTTTGGTAACCATAGGACCATTTTGAAAAAAAATGGCATTTTTGACTCTTTTTCGTCTCATGAACAATTGTTGTATCATGATGTTAGTACAATCTTGTGTCTGCCTAACCAATACAAATGATTGCACAAATACAACTTTGGAATGACCTCAAATCTAGCATGTGTGATCGACACTAGGGAGCATAGGGCGTAAAATAACAGAGAGCTTATTTCGATATCACATCAAGTTTTCACACAAATTGCACTCAATGTCACGACGCCAAATTTAAGCCCCGCCCACTTTTTGCGCGAAAAGCGCGCGGTTTCCTTAAAAACTCGAAGTGACGATGCCAAATTTAAGCCCGGCCCACTTTTCGCCCAAAAACGCGCGCTTTTGGCTGACCCGCGGGGGTGTCCGCGAAACCTGCAAGTCTGACGCGCTGTGCCGTAGTCTGTTGTATAGCAGTAAGGGATACTGTAACTCAGGATAAGGCCGACAAGAAAGAGGAGAAGGAATCGCCTGCCAAGCCGTCCGCGTCCAACAAAGAGCAGGCGGCCGCCAAACCATCCAAGGTGGATTACGGTAGATCAATCGATAAATGCGCCCTGAATCAGGAAGCTGCGCCCCCTCCGTCAGGCAAGGAGCACAAGGCGCCGGCCGCGCAGAAGGACGCCGCACCGCCCGCCAAGCCAGCCCAACCTGCGCCGGGTTACGGTAACCGCCATTCCGGATTACGGTAGTCGTTTCAGGACCGCCACCGGCTGCGGGAGCGAAACAACCGCTAGTGACGCCTCCTGCCACGCCCACCCCAGGAGCAGAGAGCAAGGGAGAAGGTGGGAGGGGTTATTGCAGGCTACCTGACTACAGGGATCAAACTACAAGGTTCAAACTACAATTCAGAGAAGAAGAAAGGTGGATGCTGCTGCACAATACAGTAGTCTGTCCACTCTCAGTCAACTAACTCGTTATCCTAACACGCGATAAAAGTAACCCTGAGCGGTAGTCAGCTTGTTGTTCTGACCACACTACAAACTACAAAGTCTAAACTACAAAGTACAAACTACACAACATCGGACCGCCGTTCTCTTTCGGACCAAATCGCATAGGGAGTACGGTAGTCAACTCGGTTGTTTCGTGTGTCGAAGACATGACACAGTAGCGTGCACACATGCAACTCGTTGGGCCTATTTTGGGACGATATAATTATTCATCACATCAAAACTAATTAATTATATCACAGAGTGCTGTTACATAAACCGTATTCACAATATGTGGAAAGGAAATGATTACGGATTACTGTAAGCTCATAATTAGGTACACAATAGATTATTACTACAGTAACCATAGTTCACAATAATTAAATGACTATAGAATGCTACAGAATGGGAATCAATATGTTATTACTGTAGTAAGTAAAGTCTACAGTAACACGGATTGCGGATTGGAATAATGCGGGAAATTGCAGTGACTGGAAAAATTGTTGGATGTTACCGTAACCAGATTACAAAAACAAGGGAGGGGTTGATTACTGTAAGTGGTGATCTGATATTGGGGGAAAGTACAAGGACATAAGGGCCAGAGGGGAGCGAGTATTACTGTATGCGTCGAGGATGCTATGGTACGCGAATACGGTACGTGGCTACCGTAATCCGACGAGGAGTAGTCCATTCAATTGCTGAAAACGACGTGCCCACTGCTGGAGAAGATGACGGATGCCGAGTTGACGGAGTGCCTGCACATCAACATCTTACTGTAGGAACGCGACGCGACCGCAACGTGTGTCCTTCTCCAACCAACCTTTTCTGTCCGTTGGGTGCCGCATCGCCGTTCGGCTGCATTGACACGAGCTGAAAAGCAGCAGTTTGGCTAATCGATTGCGAAATCGACCGCAACGCGTCTCCACAGGCGTCGCGGTCGGGTGAGGCGGGAAATTCGAAACAAATTAGCTCACCTCACTCCAATTCCTCTGCTGTTGCTGCAGTCCACGGTGGCTGCTTCGGTCTTCGCGGGAATCTGAAGGATACTGTAAGGAAAAAAATCGATGAAACCCGTACACCCACGCACGTCAATGCCGTAACTATGAATCTGATCAACTTTCAGATTTTTCACTACTACCCCAAGACTTCAGCCCGCCTCACAGAAACCATCCCATAAGAGGAATGGCGGAGACGCAAAACCGGCGTCTCATATCGCAGAGTAAAAGACGCGGGGGAAGGACACTTGCGCCATCCATATCACGGCCAAAGTTTCTGTTCAACTAGTAGTGGAGGCGTTGACCAATCTCATTCTCTTGTGTCATGCGAAATAGACCATGACTAGGGAACAACTTATGGACTGACTTTCGCCGGTGCTCTCATTCAACCGGCCGTCTATGATGAGCGAGAGAGAATGATTCTTCTGTGCGCACGGACGAAAAACGGTCCATAAGTCGTTCCCTAATCATGACCAATGCAGAGAGCGGAAGCGGAAGGAATAATGAAAATCCGTTTTTGATCTGACATTGGTCATTTTGCCTCCACTGTATGTTCAATCTTGTGCTGCAAGAGTCCGCGGCGTTCTTGTCTCTCGTTCATCATATCAAAGCTGCGACCACAGCTCGGGATGGACGAATAGCTAGAAATTGTCAGCCTAGTCCTGACACGAGTGTCCTCTAAACACAGCTAAATAGACCCCCCCCCCCATTGGGTGGTGGCACCCACTCATCTTACCGTAATCTCCTTCATCTCTTATTCTCTCTTCTCATCCACTCCAATCTCCTCCTCTTGCAGGACCGCTTCTGGAGTGCACTAAAACAAATAATATTTAATATTATTAAAAATTAAAAAATGCACATGACAAAAAACTAACGTTCAGCACAGGCGTCTCGATCGGCACGTGCGGCAGCGGCGCCTGCAAAATTCCGTATTTTAGTACGTCCGCATTTTCGGCAAAATTCCGGAATCGTAAATGTACGGATTCGCCAATTCACGGATACCGTACCGCCTCAGTCGTCGTCGGCTTCCCGTCCTTCTTCCTTCGCTCCAGAACCTCCTTGTCCGCGCGCATCGGCTTCGCCGGCGAGAAGATGAGTATGGACTGCAAGAGAAATCGGGAGTTCGACTCGCCGGACTACCGTAATCCGCACTTTTCGTTTATCACTAGAACTAGATCATGTACGAATTATCTGAACCCGTCATGTGTTTGGCCCAGAGAACCATCTACCGTAGTCAACTTGGGCTGACACGATTACCGTACCCTCGCAGCGTGGTGCTCCAGCTTGTTGAGGTGTTCGACGCACGAATCAGGCATGTCCAGTAGCGACTTGGAGCGCTCCTGAAGTGCGTCATGGGTGAAAGACAAGTGCGCCATGGCTATTTGCGCCTTTACGGTGAAATGGACAGATGTGCCGTGATAAGAACTACAACGAGGCGCGTCTGTCCACCTCGCCGTTACGATGTTCTGGTGCATTTTTCTTTCACCCAAATGTCACACCTCTCAATTAATATCTAATTGCTTCGGAAAGTAAATTGTTATTTTTTTGTGGACGATAGAAGTTAGTGAACATTTGACACAAATTACCAAAGCAATTTGTCGTGGAGGCGAAGCATAAATTTAACGGGTAATTCTTTTTTTCTGTAGGGTGTCGCATGTGGGAATTCTAATCTCCTCCAATCGTTTGTAAATCGAATTCCCAGTCATGAAATTTTTTGCATTATCAGGTATTTGACCCGACGAACTCATTACTGTACCCCCTATTCTACCGTACCTGCCCGAATCGATCGTAGTAGCTGCCGTTCAGACCGAAGAGTGACCAACTGCGCTGGCGGCCAGTGGAGCCGGGAATCTGCAAGATCACACTATTGTTTTTTGTTCGAAACGGCGGACTGTAGTATCCCACAAATACCGTAACCATTCTCGTTGGCCAGTGGGAGTTTGACCCGCGGGCTACATTGCATACTACTGTGGCTACAGTACTCCTCTCATTGAGCTTGAGCTGATGAGGTGTTTGACCCAGCTGACTACAGTACCCACCCTCGTCGAGCAGAGCAGCGGGATGAATGCGGACTCGTTGAGGGAGTCGCAAGCGGCGGGAGGAGGCGGCGTCTTCGGGCACGGCGGCGCAGCCAGAGTGAAGGTGTTGCTGAACAAGAAAGGCTTATTATAATACAAGTGCATCCTAAACCCAATTGTTACAGACTAGACGATTGAGAAATGTCACTGAATTAACGTTTTAGGGCTCCTACTTCAGGCTTCAGGAATGTTAAGAGCAACAGAACATTTTGCCCCGGAAATATAGATTTTGTTTCCTAAATCATTAGACTACATGAAATTAGGAAATGTTCTTCATCTCTTCGGCCTTCTCTCCTTCATCCTCGTCCCTCGGAGTCAGCTCAGTCTTGTCTTGCTTCGGAGTGTACCACTCCTCCACCTCCTCCTCCTTCATCTGCTCCTGAATCAGGAGATTCAGCAGAAGCTGCTAGGTATGGTTGGCAGTTTAACTAGGTTTTCGGATATGTCTCACCGTGGCTACATATACTGAATTTATAAGAGCTGTGAAACATATCCGAAAACCTAGTCAAACTGTCAACCTTACTGCTAGGAGAATAACTGGATAACTGAGTCGCATTGTTAGCGGCATGTTCCAATCGCAGCTTGACCCTCTACAGCCTAACGTTGCCATTATGAATACAGTGTTGACTAAGCAGAAACTTCGTGATGTCCTTTTTCACATAATAGACCCATATTGAGCATGAATACGAAACAGTGTAAGAGCCACTGAACATTTTGCAGCACCTATACTGTTCAAGAAAAATACAGAGACCCACACCACTAAGCTCCTTCTTACCCCATCGGCATCCCTAATTGGAATCTAGGTAAGCGTTTTGCTAGGCAGATTTTTTAAAAATATTAGTTCCATGCGGAAAACAAGATTACGGTATCTCGGTCGGTTTGAAGTTCCATCGCTCTCCCTTGCTTGAGGCGGACGGCATGTAGCCCTTCTGAAAATTGATATTTGTTTTGTCATCAAGTGAATTGTCTGTGTTCAATGATTCGCCAATGACTAATGACTAAATTTAATCTATTTGATTGCATTTACAGCGTGTAATCAACTCAGAATCACCTTACAAGTTCTAGCAATGAAAACACATTCAGCAACTGTTGCTGCATACTAAAGTAGTGCAGCAGTCTCTCATAACTATCTATATCATTAGTTGCCCTCAGCTACAGTATCTTTGCAGTTAGCGTACCTTCCAGGCCCCACACAGCATATAGCTTCAGGAAACACCGTAACCCACTAGTGTGCATAATAAGCAATAAGGAATCGTCAATCATTGTACTTCCCCGTTCGTACTGCACTAGTTTCCGTATTCATATCTACCGTATCCTTCCCCAGTTACCGTACATCTCGGGTCGCCCTCAGTAGATGGTCCGTGTTCTTCAGGATGGCCAGTCACTCCTCGTCATACGACAAATGCAGGGGAGCGTCCTCATCGACATCCATCGTCAGGGACTAAAAGACAATTCTAACACAAAACAACAATAAAAAGTTTTTTTTAAAGTTAGTGGTCTACTCCTATCAAGCGCATGCGCTGAAGTCAGGAATCCGCTCACTATGAGGATGTTCCATACATCAATTGAAGAATTTTTTTAGATCTATAAATAAAAAAAACGCCGACGAAACTATCTACTATATTTATTTTAGTACCGCAAGATCGTGATAGTCAGAAATATTCCGCTTAAATGTTCTTCATGAAACCTATTTGAAATCGCATGACATGTTATGAATGAACCCGTACCCAGCGGACTTCGATCAAACTTGAAGCGGCGATGCGCCCATAAATTGCAATAATGAAACGTAATTCCAACAGGAAGAATAAAGTGCAACACACTCTCAGATGTCATTTCCTACTCCTTTTGCAATCCATTATTAATAAAATCACATTCAAAAGCAATCTGCTAAAGAAATCTATTTAAAGGGACGGTCCAGTCTAATCTGAAAGAACTCCAACACCTGACTCCTGCACGGAATGCTTGCTGGCTTGGGTAGAGGGAGGGCAAAGGAGAGGATGAAGGGAGAGGAGCATTCAATTAGCGCCTCGATCAGTTCACTGTAGCGCTATTATCTCTTATACATTTGACTATATCGATTTACAGTCAACAGCAAAGTCGTAGGACTTATCGAGACCAACAGCTTTCATATTGAGTGTTTTTCACCATAATGACGTTGAACTGAGATCCAGAACGAGGTCTAATTTTCATTGAATAAAAAATGATTGCTCTAAATCTCGGTTCAACGTCATTATGGTGAAAAACACTCAATATGAAAGTTGTTGGTCTCGATAAGTCCTACGACTTTGCTGTTGACTGTAAATCGATATAGTCAAATGTGTAAGAGATAATAGCGCTACAGTGAACTGATCTAGGCGCTAATTGAATGCTCCTCTCCCTTCATCCTCTCCTTTGCCCTCCCCCTACCCAAGCGAGCAAGCATTCCGTGCAGGAGTCAGGTGTTGGGGTTCTTTCAGATTAGACTGGACCGTCCCTTTAAGGCTTCCAAAGGGTGGAAGACAGCCACGCCATGGGTAATTACGCTGTAATGTAGAAATGGACAGATGCACCATTAACACAAATAGGTACAAGAATCCATTTCACCGGGAACAAATATACATGACGCGTCTTTCACCCTTCTGAAACCTCGAATAGATCGGCAATTATTTTGAATCAATTATTGATTGCATTATAAAAATATCGAATTTGAAGCAATCAATTATCGAGTATAGCTGTATTGCCTCGCCCTGGTGAAATTACGCTTCAAGCTCGAAGTTCAAGGGCGCATCGCAGTTTTTGCTTTGATCTCAGACCGATCCATATGACATTATATCACGCGGTTTCAGCTAGGATTAATGAAGACCATAAAAAGGTACCTCATGGCGAAATACAGCAGTACCATGGACATTAGCGCCGTAATGGTGAAATGGACAGATATGGCCATCAATACAAAACCATTCAGGTATCAATTTCACCATTATGGCGCAAATGTTCATGATGCTCGCGTCTTTCACCAAAAGAGATAACATTAGGTACCTGCAAGAAGTGTCGTCTCGGGATTGGCTTGTCCTGTGCGAGGAAGCGAGTTTCGCTGTCCTGCAACGAATGCGTTCATACCGTAATCTCAGATTCATTTTTATTCCTTCTGAAATTGAAAAGCTTCATACTTCAGTAAATACCGTATCATCCAATCTATCTCATATCCCCGAGTTCGATACAGGACTCTCAAACTACTACCGTACTCCTACCACTAAAAGATCATTACCGTATCCTCAAACTACCGTATACCTCCTCGTTCTCGTTCCTCGCCGCGTGTGGCACCAGTGCGGGGAATCCGACGTGCAGGTGCGCAGCGAACCAATACCGTGGATGGAGACGCTGCAATATTTACGATTTATTGAGTGATGCCCAAATGTGATATCGACCAAAACGATACTACATACTACATTCCACTTGCTTGAAGACCTTTTTTTAATGATTTTTATTGATTTCCCTTCGAAATAATGGATCGATTACGAGTATGATGCACTTGGCCCTAAAATCCTGAGCGGCAACAATAAACAACCTGGTTGTGGGTCAATTCACGGGTATTTTTTTTAAATTTGCATAAGCGGCAAAAGAACGTGCTGCAATACATTTCACCGATTGAAAAGCAGCTGTAGCGCGCATACGTGGCGTCTAGCCGCGTTAACATCACAAATATCAACCATAAAGCGTCATTTTGTGGACAATTCTCAGACTTTAAAAAATATTCCACTTATCAAGTGCAGAATCTGCAATGGCCAACAACAGATATAAGATTGATCTAATTAGCGTGCATCAGCCGTAAATCGCCATGTTGTGGACTATAAATCATCTTTTTGACTACCCAGAAAAAAAGAGGAATGCAATCGGTCAATCTATCCAGGAATGAAAAAATCTCCGTGCATCGACCACAACCCACCTGTATTCCGCAAAAACCCTTTCATTCAAAGAACTACCGTAACCCCCTCACCATAAGCAGGTCCTTCGCTGCGGGATTGCCCATTCTGCTCGTGCGGATGTCCTCCTCGAAGTACGGCTTCACTCGCAACAGTCTTAAACGGATTCTCGCGAGTTAGAATCCGTTTAAGACTCACGAGTACACCAATATGGCCAGCAGCCACATTGACGTCGCAAATCCGAATTTTAGGTAATCGTTTAAAGGGAACCGGTACACCCAATAAAAATATTAAGAAACTGTAGTGCGTTGCGGTTGCGTCGCGGTTTTCCCATTCAAAAAAGCTACAGTTTCCCTGAAACGGGTGACCGCTGGGTCACACTCGTGATTTATATTCATCCTGTTCCGGTTCCCTTTAAGAACCGATCTGATAAGAGATGGACAATCAGCGGATTATGATTTGATGAGTTTCATGGGGCTAGTACGGTCGGCAGTTAGACTGTGAGAGTACTTGAATACGGCTACCCAAAGGGAACGCATATTCTAACCTACCTCATATCCACCGAGCGATTATCTATCGAAGTGAGAGACTACCGCTCGGACGACATTGGGGATGTTAAAATTTCGGAAATGCACTCGCTACTACCCACCCACCTGTTCACGTCTCCGTAATCCCAGATGCCCGTCGGCCAGTCGTGCGAGAAGAAGACATCCATTGGACACGACAGTTGCTTGCATCTGGAAGGAGTTACATCGTGCGAGTACAGCAATACGGACCGCAGTTACACGCCGCGAGTACAACAAAACGGACCCCTCACTAACCTGAAGACGTTGAACGAGCGCACGTGGTAGGCCGAGATGACGGAGCCGTGGTCCGGAAAGGGCGGTCGCTCGTAGTGTCCTAACTAAATTGACCCCGCTGATTACGTTGGCGAAAATCGACCGTTCATTCTATATGCCCTCAGGTCACTTTTATTTTATCCTACGTTACAGGAAAAGTTGCGCGATTTCCCTTCTGAAGCCTTCAAATGGAAACAAGCTTCCAATGGCTTTCCCATTCATTTTGGCGAAAAACTTCGAACAGATGACACCTTCGTCTTGACGAGAGCTACAACTTTACAGTTGACCCCAAATCAATATATTCAGAGGGAACGGAGATTTAAATGCTTATCTGAGACGATATACCCGCTAATTGAAGGGGTTTGAGAGGGAGCGGAGGGTGAGGGGAGAGGAGCCTTTCCTTTAGCGCTCAATACGTCTCAGTAAAGCATTTCAATTTCCGTTCCCTCTGAATATATTGATTTGGGGTCAACAGTAAAGTTGTAGCTCTCGTCAAGTCGAAGATTTCTTCTGTTCGAAGTTTTTCGCCAAAATGTATGGTAAAGCCATTGGAAACTTGTTTCCATTTGAAGGCTTCAGAAAGCTTCAGAAGGGAAATCGCGAGAATATCCTACGTTACAGGAAAAACTTTTCCTGTAACGTAGGATATTCTCATTTCTATGCGATTTTCCCTGATTTAAAATTTTGAGGTACTGCAGGTAGTAATAAAGGCACTACAACATAATTTTGAGGTATCGTTGTGTATGCAAATTTCGGGAAAATCGGAGTTTGAAAGTTTGGAATTAATGTCCTGTAAACTTTTTCTACTTCCATCAGAAATTTTATAAGCTTTTTGGCATCTCCACATCAAGAAGCAACTACAATAATTTTTGAGGGCCAAAAGGCGTATACCCGAAGCCGCTACACAGAGGAGCCAAAAACTTAGAAATTTTCTGACCACTATTCATTTGCATGCAGACCTTTGTCATAGTCACGTGGGTCGGTCTCATTCCATGTAATTTTTCCGCATGGTCTTATAACACCTAGACATAAATGTGTCTGGTATGCTCCCAGTGCAATGGACAAAAGATCCAATACACAGCGCTAGCAAGAGGTGGTGAACAGGACACATGATCTCTTAACGAGAGGTGCACAAATATACATCCGTTTGCACATTTGTAACAGCAACCTTTTTGATTAAAATTGCTCTATTTTCTCACTTGTTGAAGATATCCTCTATTCAATTTGGATATTTATAGCTGACTATTAGGCATACACATGCACGGCGTGATAACTCTCTGGTTCACCTGCGAGGCCAGAACAACGGGCGAAATGAGACCCATTTGGATCTCTATGAGTTCCACTATCAAACAACTATTGCATAAATAAGTCCACACATGTTTGCCATTAGTGATTGATGACGACACACAGCGTGCCGAAAAGTGGAACTACCTACTGTTGCAGCGCATGAATATCGCGCACATTCGTGAAACCGCGACGCGTCCCACTGTGCCTTCAACGGGACGCGTTGCGGTTTCACGAATGTGCGCGAAATTGATGCGCTGCAATAGTCGAATGTTCCGCTTTTCGGCACGCTGTGCGACAGTCCTTCTGATGGCGTCTTGGCAGTTTTGACGCTGTACATAACGAACATTTTGTGCAAATATACATGTGCATTTTCCCAATTTTGCATTTTAAAGAGCCAGGGACCGTAACAAAATTTCGCCGCTCTTTATCGGAAACATCTTCACCATTAGTGCGAAGGTCGCTAGTTCGAAGCTTTCAGCAGTAATGATTTATGTTTTCATTATGATCGTTCGCCGATAACGCAGTGTTATATTTTAGATAGTCGCATATCTGTGGAACAAAATAAGAGGAAATGAGATTGTTTTGCCCGTGAAAAACACTTCACCGATAATGTGAGAATTTCGTACATTTTTCACCTGAGCATCATTTGAGAACTTCATTTTGGGGTTAATAAATCCAAAATGCAATTTTCCTTCGTCAAATATGAGCTGAGATTCTTTCTCTACATTCGATAGATTACAGCTCCGAGCGGACCAGACGAATGAGAGTTGCACTTTACAACCGATTATGAACCATACTTCATTTCATCCGATCCCATCAGACTGCTGATCATGCAATGGATTTAGTGTAAGTTGACAATTAAGTAGTATTTATCAAAATGTATGTATGTACAAGTATCATCAAGTAATAGGTGAAGTAAGCTCATATTCTCAGGTACTTGGTCGCAATAGGGGGTAAGAGACATCGAATCGGCTCGCGAATAGCACTCGATTTCTCTAACTCATGTTCGAACCGTTGTCTCCTGCTAATGATAGACAACCGCTCTTTATGAATTAGAGAAACAAGAATGTACTTTGTGAGTCGGTTCGAGGTCTCTAGTAAGGGTACAAGCTCGAATCTCTGTGAACAACTTTGATGATGCTGAATTTCGAGATCGTCGGCAACATTTTTGGATTTTCTATCAACGACGGAAGATTCTTCAACAATTCTTCCTCAACCGTAATACCATGGCCGCAAATAATAATTAAGTAGAAATGAACGAGACTATCTACAAACTACAAAAAAAAGAGAATGCGAAAAATACACCGTTTTGAAATGATCACACTATACGATAGGGTACATACTCTGGATTACAAATGATGTTGAGATCGGAAGGGGGAAAGAGGCAGATCCCTGTTCTACTTTTCTATAATGTTGAGGGGAGTACACTGTAAAGTAGAGATCGCGAATCGACTCAGGAAGCGTATTCCTTTTCACTAACTGTTCGAGTCGTTGCCTCTAGCTGATGATAGACAACAGCTCGGTATGAATTAGGGAAAGAAGAATGCACATTGTGAGTCGATTCGAGGTATTTACTGTAAAGTGCGCAATTTGAGTTCACTCAATGTGCTCTAGGATTAGGAGCGAATAATGGTCAAACTGTTTGCATTTTCGAGTAGATAGATATATTAATCATATCCCACTTATCCTCCTAAGCCGTCTTCTCAATCAAGAAACAGCGGCTCAGGGTCAGGAGTAATGAGTAACACAAAATGGGAGTCTTCATAGCCCATAGCCATTAGCCTTGTGATGCTGGTGGTGCTGTCTCAGAGTGGAGTTGAAGTAGACAGGAGACGGTCCACCGGAACAATCCGACTTGGCGTAGATCATGTCTGCGGGTTGATATTTGGCAGTCGAAGAGGCACGACCGGCTGAAAATGTGGTCATTGTAATCAATTTCACCTCATTCGTACTGGAATTTACATTTACATATGTAATATGACTTCATTAATCACAACATTTGCTTTGATTTTTGCTTCTATTCGGGGTTACCAAATGCATCAGTTATGTAGTTGAATGATATGATAGTATGACTTACGCGTTCCACAGCACATCTTCGCTCTCCACGACGCGAACGTCTTCGGGGAGAGCACCCAGAATCCTGTAGCACAGCCCAGAAGGAGGAACGACATTGTTTTCAGTAGCGACAGCCACAGGACTACGGAATCTGCAAATTCATTCGTATTATTCCTGTAATCAAAGATGATATTTCGATTACGAACATTACATCTTACCAGCGACTGTGCTCTCTCTCTCTAATTCAAGTGATATTTCGTTTACCACCAGTAGTGATTTACGCATGTTTTTCGAATAAGTATGTTTGTGTATGTTTGAATAATTTGCCAACGATAACCACTCACGATGGGCTCTGTTAGCGGACTTCACACAGGGGCACATCGCTGCCTGTTCCCATTGTGGACGATTTTCCTGCAAGGTATAGACTACAAACAAGAAGGATGAAAGTACAAATTACAAAGATCAAACTCCAAACCTGTTCGAAGCAGAAGAGCAAGATCGTAAGCAGGGCGGGCAGTGCGTACAACATGGAGAATATGCCGATCTTGGACATTAGTCTGCAAAATGAACGTTATCACAGTTCAAGCAGCTGCTGCAAAAAGCTGCAAGGCTGCGCGTGGCTAAATGGTAAAATCTTCGCTGAGGAATTTAAAGGTCGGGGTTTTGAATCCTATAGATAGCACTATTTTTTTTGTATTTTCGTTACGACTCGCCCACAGCATACCTAGTCAGTCTTCCGGCTCCTTCAATAGCGGGGTACTGTCTGCTGACCTGAATGAATACCGTAGTCATCGGGACAGGAACATGGTCCTACTAATTTTCAGTTTCAGTAGGCTACCGTACCTCGGAGCGTATCCTCCACAAGTTGAAGAATCCGATCATCAGGAAGAAGACGCCAATGGTGAAGTAGACTACGAGAGGGGCTGAATAATTTATAGTCACAATGATAACTTGTGTCCAGGAAAATTTACTACCAGGCCATTAATCACGATATATTTTATATTATTTGATTTTGCGCTAAGAGGAATGGCTGCTGTCTGCTTGGATATGCTGCTTACCAATCACAAATATCCTCAGATGGGCGATGTTCGTGTTGCCGACGAAGCACAATCCTGTGACCGAGTCGCCGTCCACGGCGCTGAACGCGAGCACCATACCTGTCTGCAATGAGGACTTGTGCTTTTTAGCAACTGGAGGATTTCCGCTGTTTAACGCATTTGCTGTATTTAGCTATGCGGTTTCTAAAAAGTGTAATTTTATGCACTTCGCATTATTCTGCGTGGACAGTATTTCTTTATGGTTGATGGACGATCGCTCCGCGAGGATTAGACGAATGAGAAATGCATAAAATTACCGTTTTAGCAGCGCTATTGCACATGAAAACATTGGAGTACCTGAATAGCGGGCAGCGCCCATCCTGTAATGTGGAAGTACACAGAGTAACTGGCTATGGCTTCAGAGGACCATTTGGAGCCAGCCGCTAGGACCTGCAAGATATTTCACTTGAATAGTTCCCAGGACTAGTGGTTTTAGCCCGCATGTACTTCCAAGTAGGGTAGGAAATCCATGTAAAAGTGCATTTTTCTGTCGTCGAATTCCTTCGGAGCTGTTGTGTATCATATGAGAGAGGAAAACGGTCGGAGGGAATTAGATGACAGAAAAATGTATTATACTTTCGCTTGGATTTCCTACCTACTTCCACGTTTATCATAACTCACCCATGTCAACGAGAGCAGCACCCACCACACAGAGGCTGCCATGCCGAAGAAGTATGTAAGGAGGAAGACCTGCAAGAGGGTAATAATTAGGGGTAAAAATTGGCAAATCTGCCGACATTCTTCTCTGCCGCGCGGTTGTCTCATTCCCTTGTAGAGAACCGCTCTGCGGCACAGCGTGCCGAAAAGTGGAACTACCTACTGTTGCAGCGCATGAATATCGCGCACATTCGTGAAACCGCGACGCGTCCCACTGTGCCTTCAACGGGAC
>JACMIF010002780.1:0-16690 GCA_014805445.1 Diplogasteroides magnus | reverse complement strand
GAGCGTTTGTTTCTGCGAAGTGAGAGACGACCGCTCGGATTGAAGTTAGACGGCTAAAAATTAACGGCTGTCAATAACTGAGTCAATTCACGGTCTCTATGCTCAACCGCTCCGAGTGAAATAGATAAGAATACAATGCAAAACTGCTTCCTTTCCATGATTAATGAAGGAAAAAGCCCTAGTCATAGTAGCGTGTCACAAATGTCAATTCGTATAAAGAAGCAATATCGGACCTGTCCGTAAATGCCTCAGCATTCGCACGCGGCCCAATACAGATATTGTGAACAAGGAGATTATCTGCTGGACACGTTCTAGGAGGAGGAGTAGTGGCAAACGTTGAAGGTTTCACGTTTGTGATCATCGGTGTGGGAATACAACCGTTGTCTGCGGACTTCGACCATTTCGATGGACACCTGAATGAGAAGTTGTATTGTGCTGTGGATGATATAATTTTCGTAGTCTTATGGACAGCTATGGTAAAATAGACATGTAGCTCTGGCATGGAGTGAACGATGTGTGTGAGTAAGAATGACACGAATGAGTTACCGCCTACCTAACCACTTCTATGAAATAGAGAGATGAACTGTTATATAAATTAGAATTCGTCTAGATAAGCAACATCAAATCCTCACCATGAAGCAGCATCGATTCCTCCGAGACCAAAGCAAATTCCTCCACGGTAGACTTGCTGACTGGTGCACACAACTCTTTCACGAGGAAAGTAGCCTCAATATCATGTCTCTTTCTCAACCTTAAGTTCAATAGAGATGTACGTTTGACTAATTAGGCAGATTGGAAGGACCAAGCCACAAGGTCAGTCTGACACCATTCACTCAAATTCAGATTCCTCGAAATTCTTACCGTCTTGCAGACAAGTTCCAGTATTTAGCCTCCATCCGGATGTACAATATCTAAATGGACAAGATTATTACTGTAATATCGAAGAAAGAATGGGTCACAGTGTTATTCCCGTGAAATTCAAAGTTAGCCTATATATGTTGGAATCTCGTAGTTGAAACATATGCGAAATCACTGTCGATAATTATAGGAAATAACAAGTAAATGGGAAATGTTTGTACAAACAGTGTTCGCCCCTTATATATCATTCGTTTTAGAGAAACTGGAACGTACGCGTCTGTCCATGCTTCTGCTCCTCCACGAGGGCCAATGCAAATATTATAAACAAGAAGGTTGTCGGCAGGACATGTTTTAGGTGAAGGAGCATTGTGAGGAGGCTGGAGAACTGCAGCAACGGCGAGAAAAGGTGGATTATGGGCTGGTACGGCCTCGGTGCCAAGAAGAACTGCCAGAACGAAAGCGGTGGTGAATACTATCATCAGGGTCGAATACGATGTTCAATGTTGAAACTCGATCGTATTTATACCAGCATGTGCCATTTGTGAAGCTTCAGGAATGATGATTTGTAACGTCCAGAGAAACTCTCTGCTGTTCTTACATCTGGCAAGTTCTATCATCGATATGAGAGACAAAGGCTGAGAAGAGAGTAAAGGCACCAATATGTTTGATTGCCTGAACAAAGTGATGTGCGTCCGCGTGATGATTTCATTTAAAGTATAGCACAAGTTGAACAATCACTCTCGCTATTATCAGAACATCTCCAACATTGCAACACAAAAGAGCCAGACGGCCTACTCATTTGAACAATTGTTTCAATTTCCATGTTTGATCTCTCTTGAAAAAAAAGTTGTTCCAATTCTTATTCATTTCGGCCTGTGGTTCAACTGCCTTTCGCTATTTTTTGTTTATATGAGGCTGGTCGCGAAGAGTCGACCCCAAATGCTTTAGATTCCCGCATGGTTTAAAAAATTTAGGATTTATATTTCGATGAAAACGTATGCTTATTAGGCCAATGAGGTTTCATTCATAACATGAATAGGCCATTGTGGTTTCATACACATAAAGCCTGACATAAAAGGAGTTCATGAGACAACGAAAATGAAATCGATTGAATTCGTTGGACCTTAGCAGTTTTCTGCATTAGGGAGAGAGGCATGCGATCTTCAAGATGTCGTCCGCACCTGCCGTTTGCCACTTTCCACTTGTTAAGCTGAAATGTTATTTTTCTTTTGGGTTCCCTTATCAATTCATTTAGTGCATTTGTCATTCATCTAACCTCCGCGGAGCGTTTGTCTATCGCATGAAGAGACTCTGCGGAGATTAGACGAATGACAAATGTACTAAATGAATTGTTAAGGGAACCCTAGTTTTCTTTATTTACATTTTTATGATTATGTGTTAAGCTAGCCCAACTTTTATGAAATCCCTATTCTCTTCTGAGAAGTCGCTATATTGGTGAGAGACGACCGCTCGGAATAGAATAGGGAGGCTAGAAATTAACCGGCTGTCAGTATATCATCGAACGCGCCCACCCAGCTAAACATGCTGACTTGCAGGATAGCAGGGCGACAGCGTTGTTTCCTGGCGGGCAGACGGCAACTTGGACACGGTCATTGACAACAATTCGAGTTGGGATGATCAGACCTTCGTTCTTCGGACTGTAATTCATTAAATTTCTGGATATGTTGAATAAACGTAAGATATCGACCCGAGAAAAGTTCACTATGGCTTTCGAGAATCTAGAGAATGTTAGTCAAATACTTCGGTTTCAAATAACTACTGATTAGGCATCGACATTTGAAAGATAGTGCCACTTTGTTGTCTAAGTGTCTGGCCGATCTCTAAATACTGAAGCCATTTGCCTTGATAAGCATGACTATGAAAAGCCTCTTGTATTATGCATCTCAGCTGAGCTGAATCTCATTTTCCTATAAGTAGTCTGAATGAAACATATGCTAAATCACGTCTGTGGGTCAACGAAAAGAAGAAATAGTGTGCAAAATGATGAGACACAGTCGGTAAGGAACGCAGCGGGTGTACATGGTAAAACAGTTCGGTTAGGATGCATAATAATATGCATCCTAACTGAACTGTTGCTTTTGTCCAGTTGATATATGTGACCCAGTTGATACATATTCCGCAACCACGAAATAGCACATAAAAATAAGAGACCAGGGTGGCATCCCAGTGTGAGACGCGTACTTGGAATAACAGTTCAGTTAGGATGCATAATACCTGCAGATGAAATTGGCGAGTTTGTTAGAGGGAGCGGTGCCTCCTGGATAAAAATAACCGAGTCCAGTGCTGGTCGCGGCGTCGAACAGTCCCGTTCTGCAGTTTTTCACTGAAATTGTGAAAACGAAATCATTCCTATTCTCGTTCGAGGCGAAGGCGGACCAATTATTCCTCATCATTCGCCTCACCACGAATAGTCAGCCCAGCCACTCTAGTGATCTATAATAGGGTCTCTAAATCGGTAGTCAAATTCATTTCCGTTTCTTTAATTCTAAGGTGAGCTGTTATCTCTACGACCGATAGACAACCGCTCTGCGGACAATAAAAGAATCAGAAATGAATTTGACTACCGATTTAGAGACCCTAATCTATAATATTAAACCTTCCACTGCGCCCAATTGTTGTCGAACTTTAAAGTCGATCACAGCCTCTACTGCAAATGCTATTGCCATTATGATGGATCTCCGAAACTACGGTTGTCAGTTTGATTTCTTTATGGGCTATCGTTCACAGAGCGTATATCTTCAAATGTATAGTAGCTTTGAAACATAACCCATAATGTAGTCAAACTTCCAATCATAGCCGAAACCATTTGCAAACTGTAACCGCAAAATACATTTCTCATATTCCCAACGATCTGCCAGGCATGCCGAGCAAGAGAGAAGAAGAAGAAAAATGGTTGCAAACAGTGAAGTCGTCATCCCGTTTGTGGTAGAGATGGCTTAGGAAACTTCCTTTTATGTCAGGCTTTATGTTATGAAACCATAAAGCCTATTCATGCTATGAACGAAACCTCATAACATTGGCCTATACAAACGTTCCATGAACGGAACGGGGTGCTTTAGGGGGTTCTAAAACGGTAAATTTGTCGTCATTCTTCTCCGTAGCGCGGTTGTCTCACTCCATGACGAAGAAGAATGACCACAAATTCGCCGTTTTTGAACCCTTGGTGTGCCTTAGGGTGTCGAAATTGGGAATATTAGCCACCTTATTCTCTTTCGAACGATCGTCTATGAGGTTGAGAGACTATTATGCATCCTATCTGAACTGTTGTTCCTCGTACGCGTCTTAGGTACACTTGGATGCCACCTTGGTCTCTCGTTTTTACGTGCTATTTCGTCGTTGCCGAATATGTTTCAACTGGTACTTAGATAGACTTGAGCAACCGTTCAGTTAGGATGCATAATACTGCTCTCTGCCAGAGTTCAAATTCCCATTTGCGGCTTTCAAAGTGCATTAGCATTCAAGGATGAACACATGGAAAAAAGGAACGAGTGGTGAACGTAAATAAACACATTCATTCGGCGCTATCGACCATGTTCAATGTAATGTGGCATCCACATGAATGCGATATTCTCTCGTTCATGTGGATGTAAGATGTTCTTCACAGCTGTCTGTTTAGTGAGATCCATACTAGTGAAGACAGATGGAATCCCAATTTCATTCCATCTCTCTGTGCCCTCCATGATGCTGCCGTACCTCGCTTATAGAGACGACCGTACGATGGAGGGCACAGAGAGATGGAATGAACTTGGGATTCCATCTGTCTTCACTTTTATGGATCTCACTAAACAGACAGATGTGAAGAAAATCTTGCATCCACATGAATGAGAATCTCGCATTCATGTGAATGCCACATTCCACTGAACGTGGTCGATAGCGCCGAACGAATGTGTTTACGTTCACCTCTCGTTCCATCTGCCTACTCTAGTGTTCATCCTTGAATGCTAATGCACTTTGAATGCCGCAAATGGGAATTTGAACCTCCCTGACTCCCTGACAGAGAGCGATAGTCTCTCAACCTACCGCACGACCGCACGACGAAGATTCATTCGGCACGAAATCAGTTGTTTTTCAACCGTGGAATATATGTATTGTGAAATCAATTCTGCGATCACGTATACAGCAGTCTTATTCAGGAATGAGAAAAAATCAGTTGTGTTTCAACCACTGCATGTGTAGTGTTCGAACATCTTCGAACAATCTTATCTTCGCCTCTTTTTCAAAAGATTCAATCCATAATTATCTTAAAGACAGTACCTTGTAACCAAGTAGACAAGCACGAATGCGTGTCCCTTCGAGCTGGAGAGTCGTTGCATGGCCGGGAACTGGTGACTGCCTGAATATTTCGTTTCGTTGAGCATAAGTTTGTATTTCCGAATTCCAGAGTGCATGATTGGGCGCACTAAAATAGCCTAATAAAATAAATATGTGAATAACATAAGGCGAGACAATGGCTAAAGTGATGCTGAGATATCTCGGACTTGGTTTTCAACATATATATGGTGCGTTTTTAATTCATCTAATTACATTTCACTTGTGATTTGTCACATGTAGTAGTCGACTGATCGATAAATTGTAATTATTCTTTGAGATAACAGTCGCATTGTCATTCAGTCATTGATCCCAATGTTACTGTCACCTTATAATTTACGGGTTAAACATAACCGAAGCACTCATTCAAACACGAAAATAAGGCACGTGTCTGTAGATGTCCTCGATCGTGGGGACACAGTTGTCGGAGACGGTTCCCTTGACGAATCACTGCGTCAACGAGGACTTGTCGACTGAAATCCCAAGAGCGGCAACATCAACGTGATTGTCCATTAGGAAATATTAAAAAACACTATTGAATAGCAACTATAGATTAATATTTCAGTAATGCAAAAATCATTCTTGCACAATATGTTTCGCCGGTTCTATAAAGAGACTTTTTGAACACAAAGAATGATCGTTTTTCACCTTTTAGTTTACAATTTAAGCATACATATTTTTCCATTAAAAATATATTTTCAGACACTTTTTTCTCCGGCCGCCTCATCTCAATGGCGACAATTTCTAGAGGCCGATTCCTCACAGAGAAAGCCGCGAGTGTGCTGAATGCTTTCTGTCTTTTCCCAATTCACATCACACGGCTTTTGAGGACTAGGAAACGGATGGCACCAACAGGTAGTGATAATCACTCCGCGGAGATTTGGCGAATGTCAAATACATAAATTACCGTTTTGCGGAATTCTCAGGCTTACTTGTCAGATTCCGGGCCACTTTACAGCCTTGTTGTAGATAATCATCAGATTCGAAATACTATTTGAAATCTTTGATGATGGAATCTCAAGATGTCAGCAATTGCTCATCACACTTAAAATATTCTTTGTGAAACTTACCTTTTCCGTGTCAGATTTCGAAAGTGAATAGACTTGATGCGGGTGCCCGTTAATGGCAATGATACATTTTGATTGATTGCGAAACATATTGTGCATAATATTTTATGAAACATGCATGCTATTGGTGCCACGACAGTCATTTATGAATAAATACAGTCAATATTTGATTGTAGGACTGCAAAATAGTCAACGCTATGCTATTTTGAGAGAAAAATGCAGAAAACTAAATAGGTTTGTTATTGCCAGACTACATGGAATATAGACCACACGAATGATTATGGGCTAAGGACAGGAAAAAATTGCTTAGATTTTTAAAATAAGTTTGTATTTGATTAGAAAAACTGAGGATCACACGAACGATTAAATCGGGAATACATACATTTGATCACCGGGGAGTAATGTACAGATATTGAATTCTAAAACATTATTGTCAAAGCAGACAGCGAAAGAAACGAAATTTGGTTCATAGACGGAAAAAGGGAAAGAATAGTAACAAACAGGCGCATATTGGCGTTAGTTGTGTTGAAATGCGAACAAAATCTTGGCTTGGAACACTTTGAGAAAAATAGGATATTAGATATTATTGCTAAGAGTTGCCTCTCTCTTAAATACTAGAAATAACGGCTATGGACAGAGTGGCGATGATATCAATCAATAATCAATAAAATCAGCCAATCAATCAATAAAATCAGCTAATCGATAAAATACCAATCAATCAAAAAATCGTTCTACATGAGTGTACACTTCTTCCTTTTCGCTCCTTTTCCATCTGGATCGTCCATTGTCAGTGCCAATTGTCGCTTCTTTTCCATGGCGAGGAGCTTCTACAAAAATGATCATCGAATTTAAAAGCTCTAAATATGGATGGCAGTTTGACAATTTTGTGTGCCATGTTTCACAGTGCCTATGAATAAAAAGTGGCTTTCATTTTATTAGAATTGTGAAACATAACCCATAAAGTAGTCAAACTGCCAAACATAGCACAAAATCGGGGACAAATTGGAAAATCTATGTTTCAAGCATTCCATTTAGGCAGATTGTTTTTTAACAGTAATTTCGCAGCCGGTCGAATATTTTCCGATACTGAACATAGTCGAGTAGTGTTATTATTTTCAGAAAGTTTTGTCGCACCTGGAAACACTCCGTGACATTGTCGTTGTTCTTGGCCGAAGTTTCGATGAATACTACTCCCCATTTCCCCGCGAGTCTCTCTCCATTCTCCGCACTAACTTGGCGCTTCTGAAAGTAGTATGCATATATTTTACTAATTTCTTTGTAGCAGTTAGTTTGTGATTACTACAGAGAAGAAATTCCACATAGAATTTGTGGTCGTAACATGAAAAGTTGAAGTGACACATACACGATACGAGTTAGAAAAGGACAAAGATTTCCACTCACCGCCGCTGGTTCGTCGCTCTTGTTGCCCACGAGCATGATCGGCACTTCCATGATGGCGTCACCTTTGACCTGAATGAGTACGATTATTTTAAGAAACTGCATAAACTAGCAATTCACTAATATTGTTATGATTTATTTAATAGTTTAATCCCTAAGAATACTGCTTAAACTGTGCTAAACAGAATCTTGCTATTATATAAAGTTTGTGAAACACAATAAAATAGTCATTTACCACCTTCAGCATTTTGATAATCGGAACGAGCTCTTCGAGTGAAGTTTTGCTGAAAAGTGGGATATTTTTACATCACTCTTCATTCATTGAGGAAGTGCACATATAATGTTAGAGACAAATGAAATTACTTTGTTCCATGCAGTCTAGACGTCTAATTTCAAGTGCATCCTTATATAATGCGTTATGATGGAAGAATTAAGCCAAAAACTAATGCATTTGCGATTCTCTTGATCTCATTTCATGCGTATTTATTCACGAAATCAGTTGTGTTTCGATCGTGAAATATATGTATTGTGGAAGTAATTCTGTGATCACTGTATACATAGTTCCGACGAAAGATAAACACAGTAAAGAAATTGCTAGGGGGAATCTAGGACAATCTTATTGCCGGGAAAGAAAATGTACAGTTATGTTTCACTCACTCCATAAGTAGTGGCAAAATATATTTTGACAATTAACGAAAACCATCATGCTCAAAAAATTCAATGCACAATTGTCTTAACAACAGTACCTCGTAAGTAGACTAGTACGAACGCATGTCCCTTCGAGATTGAGAGCCGTTGCATGGCGGGAAACTGGTGATGAATATTTCGTTCCGTGACTAGGGCAGAAATGACTACGTATAATGAGATTTCAAATTCGACAGTAAACTTTGTCATTCATCTCGTCATATTTTACTCGTGCTCGCTCAAATGTAGCAGTCGATCGCTCAATAGGGATTAAACGATTGGCAAATACAATCTACTACCGAGCTAGGATCCTCAACTCATACCTGTAGTGTCTGTGATTTGTAGCGTGCAGACTGACTTTTGGTTGCAGGAGATGACCTGAACATCACAATATAGCCTCTTATCATGCATTTATGGTCGATCCCTAAGGTTAGCGGCTTATGCTGCGCTATACAGTAAAGTAATGAAAAGGATGGGGCGACTCTAGATTTTTCGCTAACATAAGTTGGGTTTTTGGATAATATTTCCGTTATTTTTCTGAATAATAGCCCTGAATCTTATTGATCACAGCGTTACTGTCATCTTATATTTCATTTTTGAAACATACCTGTAATGGTTCAAACATGAAATGATGTACTTGTCTGTAAGTTTCCTCGATCGTGGGGACATAGTTGTCGGAGAATGTGACTTTAACGAATCGCTACGTCAACGACGACTAGCCGACTCCACCTGTGAGATAACTCATGATAATATTCGTTGTCCAAGGCGCTGCTTATCATTCTGATCTATCAAGGTTCCATTCCCAGCGGCCTCCGCCCAAATGAGGTGTCATGCGTATGATTTGTAACTGTGCCCGAGAAGTTTATACTAGGGCACCGTAAATGGGACGATATTGCCAGCCGTCATGACTAATGGTGGATTCGAGCTGAAAACACGACTGGGCGATTCTAGACGCAGACATAGAATTGATGCAAATTTTGACCGGCTGTCAATGTAGCCCCACATACGACACCCTAGTTAATACCTCTGGAGAAACGATATACTGGACGAAGGAATTCATTTCGAAATTTCTTCCCTATTCTCCACCGCGCTATTGTCTTTCGAAGTGAGAGACAACCGCACGATATTCGGTAGGAAAGAATTTCCGATAAAACGTTCCATAGACTGGACCAATGTACACCCACTGGGAAGCGTCCTCTTTGGATATTCATCATATCATTATCAAATATGCACTGTCCCAACAACATTTTCTTGAATGTTCTAAATTTTGAAACAGATGCCCGATCAGTATGTTCACCTGCCCCAAACACAGCCATCCTGTAGTCAGAGCCATCCCCGACCAAATTGCCTACACCGCCGCCTCCGGCAGCCACTCACAGCAATCTGATTTGTCAGTTGGTGTGCCTGTTACGGTATCGCCCGAGCATTATGCAAAGTGAAATGTAATGCAAATGCAGGGGGCGGAATCGAACCGTCACCGACCAGGGTTTCAAGCAAAATTGTTAACCACTAGGCCACCACGTCACTGATCCGAAAGCGCGAAAGGTTGCATATGAGTGAATGCTGATGTTGGCGACTTGAATAGTAGGGTCATGGGCGTAAATTCGCGGTATCGCAAAAGAGGTTTTAAAACGTAACAACATTTCTCTTAAGTGTATCAATATGCACATATGCTAGCGGATCGGCATGTCAACGAACTGAACTTACTGTTGATGCAGTTGGAATACACTAGAAGTTTCACAGGATAGCTTTATCACAGAAATTCTCTAAACAGTGCAAAACAAAGTTACTGTCTAAAAGGAACTATGCAGACAATGAAAGGGTGAATCTAAGTAAACAAAAGAACAGTATTTCGGAAATTCTAACCTCTTGCTTGTTTTGCTGTTGCCAATGAGAGAACATTATTCGGAATATTATGAGGTTAGAATTATGAAATGGACAACAAGAGACATACGAACAGGAATTGAGGGCAAGATATAAAAACCGTAAACTTTGCTGCAGTAACCCGAACAACTACCGTAATCCGTACTGCATAACAACTCTCACTAACTCGAGCACGGTAAATCATAGAGTACAGGATACAGTACACTGCACTCTAAAGTC
The DNA here is from genome assembly GCA_014805445.1 of Diplogasteroides magnus. Classification (NCBI taxonomy): domain Eukaryota; kingdom Metazoa; phylum Nematoda; class Chromadorea; order Rhabditida; family Diplogasteroididae; genus Diplogasteroides; species Diplogasteroides magnus. Next base: position 6,251 of record JACMIF010002780.1, on the reverse strand, counting down.
TACCGCAATAGTACGATTCTAACTACAGTATTTAATACTATTTGAGAAATTAATCTTAACTGCTCATACTGCCTAAGAACAAATAGTACATTTGAAAACTTATACATCATTGGTTTCATCCCTCCATTCAATTCACTTCTTAGCGAGTGCTTCTTTCGTTGTCGTGGCGATGGCTTCAGCTGAGATCGCTCCATTCGCCTAAAATATGAAGTATTTATTAGCAATCTTGCTAAAAAATAATAGGAAATGTTATTTTTAATCATTACAAAACGTGCAAATGAAAGCTTTGAATTGAAAAGTTGTGTGTAATTGAAGGTGTTACCTGTATAACTATCATCGTCCCCGCGCGAAATGAGGTTCCTTTCTGCCCTCTGTTGTTGTTGTTGTTGTTTTGCTTCTTCTTCTTCTGTACTCTTCCTGCCGACTCTAGAAATGATGAGAGTAGGGTGTTGCATGCAAGTCGTTTAGTGCATTCTTCATGTCTCAACTCTCTGAGGTGCGGTTGTGTTTGAATTTTTTAGACAACCGCACCTCAAAGAGTAGAGACATAACTTCCAAACTTCTCATAAACCGGTCCAAACATCATGAATAAAATGCCAATCGGCTTGACTTAACATGGGGTAGTTAAAAAAACGGAGTTTGAGCGCTGATATTTTGATATTTTCACCCCAAAATCACAAAGTTTCACCAAAAATCCTTAAACACTCCTAGCATAAATCATGGCACACGTATTGAAAGGTGACAAATACTCACTGTGATACGCGAACTCTGCCTTGAATCCCTCTGGATGGTCCTTCATCGTACAAAGAGATGAGAATGCAGCTGCTGCCCCCTCAAATCAATGATATGTTGACCGTAATGCTAGTGAATTCTAACAGATACGTATTAAAAGTTCCAAAAACGAGTCTCACTTCTTCTGTCTCGAATGCTACAATGCCTGTCTTCTTCTGTTCGTTCAAGTTGATGGAACTGAACATTGAAACAGTGCTTTTATGAATAAGAATTGAGTTGATTTGGTATAAAACAAAGATATTACTAACAAAACGTTTGCGTTACAAACCAAAAATGTTTTAAAAACCGATACAAACATACATGATCTTGCTGTGCTTCTCCATCTCCTTGGTGAGGTTGGCACGCGACGTCTCTCCCCATGAGGAAAGGAACAGTCCTGCAAACACAATCACAATCTCTATGGGATTTCAAACACATTCTCACTGGTGAGGTCTCGCGGGAGCAAGGATCGTTGTTCTTGGTGGACTTCTGTGATGATGGCATCTGAAAAGTAGAATAAATAATGAAAATAGCATCTAATCGAATCTATATAGCAATTTTAAATATGTTTAAGATTACTAATGCGCCAACTATGAAGATATAAGCTACTGAAATATCATACCTGCCGTGAAATGTCCCAGAATTAGCAATTCTAATAAGACTCTCTCCATTATAACCGCATGACCGGCTCTATTGTTGAAACGCTCATATAGCATATTCCATTTATGATGCAGCGCTTCAACCGACTGGTCACTAATAAGCCCCCAAGAGTCCTCCCTTTCCACCCAGTCCATAACGTGTGCTGTGAGCCAATGTATCTTGGGCTGCACCTCCTCTTCGTAAGCAAAGTTCTGCGTGTAATGCGCTTGAAAGGTGTCTATAGAGCGCTTCAACATGTCCTTCTCCGCTGCTGATAAGATTTCAGTCTTCGACAATGATATTATTGGCTGAAGCATGGACACAGCATCGAGAATTGCTGTTGCTTCGACATCGGAAGACTCAAATACACCGCGCATAATACAAATAGAACTTGGCTGTACAAGCTTCGCCACAGCGTTGCCGTCGAAAGTCTTAGATATCTCATTCTTGCTCAAGTGCAATGATTTGTGAACTTCGTGCATTTTCTGGCGATGCGGACCACCTAGCTTGTTAAGCTCAGCATTCTTCATCTCTGCGTCTAAGATCTCTTTTGCTAGGTCTAATTCGTTGAGTAACTGCGTTCTCAGAGCATGTATCTGCTCATGAACAGTTCGTTTTGAAGGCGAGCATTCATTGCAGACAAATCCCGATTCGCGAGTTTCCTTCTGCAGCGATTCCTTGGAGATTATGAGATTACAGAACGGATGCATATGGGAACTGCATAGAACGCACTTGAGCTTGCAATTTTTATCCATTCGCAGCTGCTTATGCTTGGCATGTCGACATAGACATTTCAACGAGTCACAACACCCAGTCTCAGGAAGTGAAGGCAAACCACTATCAAATGAGCAATGAATTTCTTCGATAACTGAGAGAATTTTTAACTCTCTATCACAGGCAGAGTGTGTGACCTTTGCGCTAGATACACTATTCTCAACGGAGCTGTTAGATTTGCGCTTGCGAGATGCTGAAATATTTTTAAAAATAACAGATGGTTTCAGGTGTACGTCTCTCCCGTCGGTTCCATCTCGTGTGTGCTCAATCACGATGTGGTCGTCGAAATGGCCGTCGACCGTAGTGTGCGAGTCGTGCTGATCGATCACTTCGCGGTAAGAGCACACTCCTGGGACTACCGTAATCCTCGATCAATCAATCAATAATCGTCGCCTACGTCCATTTACATTACGCATGCATTTTAGTCTGCCTGCAATGCGTGCGGAACCTCGTCGGCCATTCTGCACCCGCACGCGCGCATCCTGCACATGGAAGAGCAGGCGTTTTCGCGATTCAGTGAGTTAATTTCGTTATGTTCGAGTTTATTAGCGATTGGGTTACGGTAATCCGTCGATTCCAATGGCGAACAGCGAGAAGATGGCTGTGGTCGGTCCGCAGGGCGTCCTCTTCACCATGTCGCACCTCTCGGTGGCCTACCTGTTCAACTCTGGCAACCTTTCGGGTGAGCGACAGATTGAGTTTGGCAACGTGCCAACGGTACGGTAACTATTTCCTCTCAGGAAGCTCGGCAGTCGCGCTCGATCAACTGCATTTCCCCTCTATGGACGATGACTACACCATCAAGCTGTTCTACACGGAGTCGCAGACCGGACAGCAGGTATTACGGTAGTTTAATCGCAGCGCCTTCGTGACTACCGTATTCTAGTTCATCGCGCTCTACAAGGATAGCGTCAACGAAGCCACTTACTACTGCCTTCCGGATGGATCGCTGTACCTTCGCATCAACGGTGAGCACTGCAGCGACATTATTGATTGATTACGGTAGCCGCTTTTCCGCGGTAATTCCGGTTGATTTTAATTTCGGATCAATTAACAAATAGTGTGAACGTTTCAGCACGCGAATGGGGCAATCAAGGAGCAAGAGTGGACATAAAACTAAGGAAGTTCCCCGTATGGCTGACCAAGGAGAGGCCGCGTCTTCTTTTCCATTTGATTTTCTCCCTGCTGAGGTGCAATTAAATGTCTTCAAATGGACTAATGCACCCACTATGAATGCAGTCAGACAGGTAATTCCTATTCTCGATTCCAAAGTTAGAATTCACTAACGCAGGTGGACACTTTACGGAGATAAATGGTGGATGCGAATCCCTGCTTCTTTCAAGACATTCGCCTAATTCCCAGGTAATTTTTCAGCACAATTGATACAAAACTTGCATATGCATGTTTATGCGGTAAGATGAGATTCCGGAACTTGCTTACAGTTCTTACTGTACTCTCCAAGTCTGAAATCCTGCGGAACGTACGCCGCATCCTCGGAAGCGGCTTGCGTTTATGAGGATTTCGGACTTGTAGAGGACGATTGCTGACGTTCACGTGTCTTAACGGAGCCGAATTACAGTGTCGTCCTGACGGTGACGAATCGGAACAATACGCGTTTGGTGCACTTGTCCTTCTGTGAGCACTGCAATAATTGTGGACAAAGGAGCAAAAGGGTACTTTTTCAACTTATGTCTGACCATGCTCAAAAGCATAATAGTCGCATTATTATTTATATGTCGTGCAGATTATTATTCATTTCGTAGATATGAAGTCTGAATCAGCTCATCGTTTCTTCTGCCAGAGATGCAAAGGTTTCTTATTGTCAATAGAATGGATATAATTGCCTTTTGTCGTAGATCCCGAGAATTCGGATAAAGAGAAGTTCGAAGTTGAGCAGAAATTCCCTGACACATCACCCATTATTGGATTAACGTTTGAGGAATGCTCCAAGCTAATCACCAGAGGTGAGCATATACGATGCGAATTTGTTACACATTATTCAGGAGCTCGAATTGGTAAATTTTCATGTGATTGTCTTCTCACACGTGAACTTCTCCATTGTCTCAGGCATCTCTTGGATTCGTCTATTGAAGTGAACATCTTTACAATCTCTTCATTTTATCTTTACAATTTATAAATAAAAATTTATCACGATATGTTCAATGTTTGACATGTATTTTATTCATTCCAGCTTGTTATTATTGCTTCTAGCTGGGAATCATCTGAATCCAACAGGAGTCTTCTGCTCGAGTCCAAGTATTCTTGTTATTCTACATTTTCATATTCTGACCGTATTCAGGAAGCACGTTTCTATCGTGTTCGAACGAGATGAAGCGTTTAGCCTTCTGGATGATGATATCTTCCGTTGTGCTGGCCGAGGCCAATTAATCTTGCAATTTGAACCGTGAGCTATATTTTTACATCTTTTGACAATTCAACTCCATTGCTTTCCGGAGATTTGAAAGTTTTGATTGAATAGAATCTTTCTCATGTTTTATCTGAGATCTACTATAGGAATTGACTCAAAATTTCAAGAAAGTTCACTGATAATTCCGTAGAATTTTAAGTATTACTCACTAAGTTTCACAGTTTTATGCGTTCTTTCAGGTCGTTTGAAAAGTCGGTCCCTGTGATAGATTCGCAGCTCAAACATCTTTTCGGCAGAAATGATTTGAGCGAAATTCGAATTTATCCTATTTCCGGTATTGCTGTAGAGGGACTGCGACAAGCTGTACAGGTGAATTTTTGCACTATTACGCCATTATGTGATACTACCCGTATTCATGAACGTAGAAAATTGTTCCTTTACCCTATTACAGCCGCCTAACGATCCATTTACATACGATTTGGATACATTTTCCTAATTACAACTGTGGTATTTATAATAACCGATCTTATGTAGGGCCTCCTCTCCGCTTCTCTGAAGGAAATTAATCTTGATATGAAAGCTGAGTTCGCAGATCTGTCCGCACTCTCGGTATTTTTAACAAATGTTTCAACATCTAATTAAAATGTTTAAAGAAGCGATTGGAGTCCGAGTCCGTGAAGGCCGAATTGGTGGAGAAGGAAGGAAAAATGATGAATTGTTTCCCATACAGCTGTGGAGACATGACAGTAACTGTGCAGATCACAGCAGTCGATTATCATCTGAATAATTTTCTTCCGGTTGAGGTTAGTAGTAATGTGGCCGTCCTCACGGTACCGTGAGCGTGGACACCCACCCCACCCACAAGGGGAGGAATGAGTGACCACTATCACCAGCACCGCGAGGACAGCCACAAACGATATCTTATCACTATCGATATCACTTGATCACTGATAAGAGTGATAAGCGTTGATAACTACAATAAAAATACGTTGAAAACTATATTTAAAAATACTGAAACTGAACTATTGAAATGCTGAAAATGGATTTTGAAATTTTGAAATTGATACCCCAACATGAAAGGGCTTCGCCGCTGGTTACCAGAGCGACTGCTCAAGACGACGGAAAATAATTTAAATGAAGTTTTTGGAGGCGGAGCTTTTGATAAGCACTCCCCCTCCCTCAGGCTTCTCTGCACTCTCTCCATTTCACACACTCTCCTTTCTCTGCACTCTTTCCATTTCACATCCTCTCTTTTCTCTGCACTCTCTCCATTTCACACACTCTCTTTTCTCTGCACCCTCTCCATTTCAGATACTCTCTCATAGACCAAACCAGTAGCGTCATCTAAACATCTCTGAATGTAGCCAGCGTCATCTACGCATTTCTGAATGTAACCAGCGTCATCTTAGCATTTCCGAATGTAAGCAGTGTCATCAAAGGTTTTCTGAATGTAATCAGCGTCATCTAAGGATTTCCGAATGTAAGCAGCGTCATCTTAGCATTTCCGAATGTAACCAGCGTCATCTTAGCATTTCCGAATGTAAGCAGCGTCATCTAAACATTTCTGAATGTAGCCAGCGTCATCTACGCATTTCCGAATACGTTCCTTATATGGGGATACTCCTTTTGGTTTGTTGGTCCCTTCTAGAGGATGATTTCTTTCCGAGACGAGGAGGGAGGGAGCAAGGGCACTATGGTA